>CALSBZ010041616.1:66028-82882 GCA_943591055.1 Gobionotothen gibberifrons
GTGAAGCCCTAATAGAGGAATAGATTTGAAAGGGGGAGATAGAGTAGATGACATGTGTAAGTGGTCCACAGTCCCAGCTCAAGTACATGCTCCACCAAGTGAGCTAATGGCAGCCAACTGATTTAACTTTGAGAGTCCTAACTTCAGGACAGACCTTCAAAGATCAGTTTTAGGGTTGAGGCTTGGCTTTAGGGTAAGGTGGTATGCCACTCTGCGCCAACGTTGCTGTTATATTCTATGGAAAGTCCTTGGGGTGGCAAACACCTCTAAATTGCCACAAAGCACTGGATTCAAATTAGAATTATTTCAACTTTGATCTCAATTTTGCCCCAATCTTTTGGCGCATAACCAACAACATAACAGCTGTTGTAACTTCTCCAGAAGCAGAAGTTTACCAAAGAAACAAAGCCCTCATGCAAAGCTTCAGGATTATCACTTTGATAATTTATTAGAGCCATAATTGAGCAGCCTCAGCTGACAGGGCTGAACTGAATATTTTAAAGTTGTATTCATAACGTTGACATTTAAATTATTACAATTATTATTAATAACTGAAACTGCAGCTAAATTGACCCTATCGACCTCCCTCTGGCATGGCTGCTTGATCATTTATGCTTATGTCATAACATTTTTGTTTTACACTTTAGAAATCATACACATACATGTTCTTATATGAAAGAGCTATGCTCCTCACTACAGGAAGCTTGGTTAAGTTTTAAAATGGGAGAGAACAATTGGCAATACGTAATGGCAGGGATAATGCTCCAATAAAAAAAAGGGATATTGTCATTTAAAACACATTTTCTGCATTCCTACAGCCAAGAAACAGCCATAATATGTTATCAACAACACATAGTGATGTTTGTGTGTATGTACCTTTTCTAAGCTCTGCCGTCTGCCGCACACAGAGGGAGGCACACTCCTGCTTAACAGACAGTCAACGCTTCATGCGTCCACCTCGAATAAAACCACGATACTAAATGTTCATCCATTCTAATTTCCTTGTTTTCTGCACTAAGCTTTCTCAGCCACCATGCACCACACATGCACCTACACAGGGACACGGCAAACTCAGCCTTTGTTCACAGTTGGTCAAACGCACACAGAGACACACACATCTAATCCAAACACTGCCGGTGGACTCATGTAAAACACACGTGGAAGTGTGTTTCTGTATGTGCATGAATGTGTGTGTGCGCAAACACAAACGACTGGCACCTGTCAGTCAGTAAGGTAAGCCTGCCGTGTGTGTGTGTGTGTGTGTGTGTGTGTGTGTGTGTGTGTGTGTGTGTGTGACCCACTGCAGGGTTTTGTTGGCTCCTCTCTGCTGGCTGCCTGCATGGTCTTTGTGTGAAAGAGAAATGGTTAGGTGCCAATTTTGATGCTCTGCCATTTGATGTTTGTGATTGTTCCTCACCCTTTTATTGTCACTTTGTGGCCTTTCACTGAGTTTCTATGTGTATTTCTGTATGTGTGTGGTTATTGCTGGTTATTAGTGTGTGTTTGGCGGTGGGGGTTGGGGTATCTTGCTGTGGCGCAGGCAGCCGCCGCCAGAAATAAAACATAATGAGAAGGAAATCACAGTGGTTGATGAATGTGTGGTGGAACAAGAGATTAACCTCAGCTCTATCATTTGAGTTTTCCTTTCTTCTTTTTCAAAAACTGCTTTTTCTTTGCTGTAATGTTTGTTTTCCTGTCAACATAAAGGTGCTGGGTAACAACTACATGGTCCAATAGAAAACAATGTATTCTGGAAAATGGAATCACCTGCAAAGGGGGGACAATGTCTTTTTCAGAGTCATTCCATGATGTTGCGAGGACTTGCTTTTATAGAAACTATTGTTAAACAGAGGACATTTGTTATATACATACTCAAAATGTTCTAATACTATCAGAACATGTTGCCACATACCTGGATCATTATTGTCTAAGCTTTTCTTCTAAAAATCCAAATGTAATAAAAAGCCAGAGCCACATGCAAGCCAATACCATGCACTTGTTTAAGTTGTGCACAATTAACAGACAGTTGATCAATATACGTTAAATTAGATAAATATACTTTACAATTTCCAAATAACATAAAAAAAGCTGAATCTCTGTGTGTTTTTAGATAGGCAGACGTGACGCCAGGCTGTATACCCAACCCAGTCTCACGGAATTTCGTGTTATAGTCACGACATTTAATCTATTGATTCGTGTTCACCAACACGATTATCCCCTTTTTTTCGTGTCACACAGGACGATTTGAAAAGCAATGTATTTCTACTGGTAATGCGTTTCGCAACACGTCTTTTTCTCCGGTCGGGCCGTGGAAGACCGGAAGCTGTGTGGTTCATAAAAACATGATTTTACTCAATATTAAGCCACGATTATTGCTTTTATTTTAAATCGTATAATTTCGGCCTTCTGTTGCCGTCTGTGAGGAAAATAAATGGGGCTCAGAGCCTCAAGATACTGAAATCTGTATTTTTTAAATCTTTTTTTCCTTCTAATTTGTTATTCTTTTCAAAATAACACAGTTATTTACTCACCAATAACACACAATTATCCTTGTTTTTATTTATTGGTTTATTTCCATAATCTCTGGGTTTTTTGGCGACCGTCAGGAACTGAATTTCAAAATAAAAAATTAACGGAAACAGACGTAGGCCTGTAAGGGACATTTCGAGCATTTTCGAGTTTAGGATGGCCGAAGACACTACACTACCCATAATCCCCAGCTATCGTTTAGGACTACAGTCCCCGTGATTAATCTTCAACCTCTGTGATTGGATGTTGGAGTGGCAGTGCGCCAAGGTTACGCCGAGCGTTAAACAGCTGTTTGAAATGGAACGAAACCACGCCAGACTATCCAAAACTGGAATCGAACGCCCCCCCCCCCCAGAACTACACATGCTGGCTATTGTGTTTCGCAAAATGTTCTATGGGACATATCTACTGAACGTTTTCGTTTTCCCCACAATTAGAAGTTGCCAGTATTAAACACATTGGTGTTATCAAATGTAAAACATATCATTCATAAATGGGTGAAAATCGCTTGTGTCCATAATACGCAGCATTAATATATACCCGCATGACAGCTCATTCTTACTTTGTAATTCTACTCCACTACAATTCAGAGGTTAACCTGGTATTTTTACTCCACTACATTTATTTGAGTTACTTTGCAGATTCTGATTAATGATGTGAAATATAAACAACCCTTAAATCAGACTTTAGTTACACCTGAGTAAAATTCAGGGAAGGTGATTGTCAAGTGCCAACAATCAGGAGAGATATTTGATAGTTGGTGCTTGAGAAGACTAAACATGTATCTGCAATTGACATGAATGGAAATGAGTAATAAAGTATATTCATTACTCGTTATTCTCTACTAATGGTTAATTAAAGACTATATATTATGGCTATTTTGCACATCCCTTTCAAGATGTTCTACTACGGTGTAGTTATGCAATGAATGACAATCTTGGGTCACAGGTTCCTCAACAGGTTATGTGTGTATACCTCCACCATTAAACTGTCATATTCTGCACATTTCTTATACTATCTACATACATAAGAGTATAATTCATATGTATAATATCAGTTAAAATAAGTGCTTCAACATAGTTAGCATTGCCGGAAAGCAATATATTAGACGTTAAGTACTTTGTCAGGCTTAATATTGATCTGTAGATAGATATCCCCAACGTTGTTTTCTTATTTAAAAGAAGACCTTAATCTAAAGTATTATGTAATGTTTAAATAAAGGTTAATTCGTTTTTCTGTTTTGCACCTCCTCCTATTAATATCTTTGTACATCCTGCACTAAAATGTATTATTGTAGAGATCACTTATAGTATCTTCTTGATTTTTTATATTCTATATTTCTATCATTGACCTTCTACTTTCCCCCTATGAAAGTATGTACTCTTAATATTTTTTTCATCAAATATAACACGTAAAAACAATAATTCAATAACGTGCTTTAACCACTAGGCGGTGCACACAAGGTACACACAGCCATAATAACTGTATAACTGTATGTTGTAGTGCCGAGAGATAGGGAGTCGGAGGCGGTGCAATGGAGGAACAAAGCTGGCTTTAATGAGCAGCAGCAAATCAGATGTTATCGGGTCGCAGCCCGGGAAGAGAAGAGAAAGCAGAAAGGAGGGCACACAGTAAGTAGTCAACACAGTCAACATGTCCGTGTGGGAACAATAGCCGCAACTGTAGTTCCATGTATGAATTATGACCCAGTGTAGTAATAGGTGGTCACCACACAAGCCCCCCCAGAATTCAAACATGGCATCAAAATCCTCGCGTCCGGGAGGAAGCACCACAGGGGCTGAGGAGGGTGAGGTTGCAGGTGAGGGCTGGGCCATAGAACGGGCCGTCGGAAGGGGGCCGCAGGAGAGGATAGGAGCCCCAACGAGAGCGAGAACAACCCGGTGGTCCCCAGCAGGAAGGAGCGCTGCCCGGCCGCAGGCGAGGGCACAGCGGCGGCGGGCATTAAATCCTCGGGAGGAAGGAACCGGGTCTCCGGGGGGCAGGAGCAGCATCCCCGGGAGGAAGGAGCCATGGACAGGGGAGAGGCCAGACGGGGTCTAGAAGTGCGCCACCCAGGCGCTGTTGAAAGCGTGGGCGACGTCCAAAGCCGCCGTGGAGACGAACCGTGAGCTGCGGTTAGAGGAGAGGCCAGGCAGGGTCCAGAAGCGCGCCACCCAGGGGCTGTCGAAAGCGCGAGCGACGTCCGAAGCCGCTGCCGAGGCGAGGGAAGTGGCCCAACAGGTCCAGAAGTGCGCCACCCAGGCGCGGATGAAAACATGGGCGACGTCCGAAGCAGCTGCCGAGGCGAGACGGGGTCCAGGAGTGCGCCACCCAGGCGCTGTTGAAAGCGTGGGCGACGTCCGAAGCCGCCGTCGAGGTGGTGAAACAGCGAGAGTGTCCACACGAGGCCGACCGGCTGGTCGAACCCCCTCTCAAGCACCAGAAGAAACCAGTGTAGTAATAGGTGGTCACCACAATGTATTATTAGTGTAGGACACTTATGTATGTACAACATCTGAAGATGTGTAGTTTTATTCATGTTTTCACATAATTTTACAGCATATTGCTATATTATTTCAGACTCAGTATTTACATTCTTATATTCAAAGAAAATCAGTAATATCTTTAAAAACTACAAGTCCTTTTATATCAGCTGTGCACCGTTATGGTGTAAATATAACATATCTACGAATTAGATCAAATGTAAAAGTCAGCCGAATTAGTGTTGATACTGCAAGGAGACGTATTGTGTGAAGAGAAATTGAAGATGTTGTTTAATTGTTGATATATTTATTGTCCACGTCAAGTATTCAGTTTCGGCGGCATTTCTTCCAGTTTTTCCAAAGGTCTTCTCATCAGGGCTCTATAAATAAAGAACTACGGCAGATATGTAGCCGAACCGTGTATTACAATGCCGTTATATGATGACTTTCAAAGAGAAATGCAAGAACACTCGGAATTAAGTATTATTTGTTTCCGATTTCATATCATGTAAACACCAAATCCCAACATGCATTGCGGCTAAAACATCCAATCAGCGATCTTAAACCATAGCTGAGGATCTTGGGTAATCACTCGTTTTTTATTTTTAAATTCAGTTCCTGACGGTCGCCAAAAAACCCAGAGATTATGGAAATAAACCAATAAATAAAAACAAGGATAATTGTGTGTTATTGGTGAGTAAATAACAGTGTGTTATTTCGAAAAGAATAACAAATTAGAAGGAAATTTATTATTATTTAAAAAATACAGATTTCAGTATCCTGATGCTCTGAGCCCCATTTATTTTCCTCACAGACGGCAACAAAAGTCCGAAATTATACGATTTAAAATAAAAGCAATAATCGTGGCTTAATATTGAGTAAAATCATGTTTTTATGAACCACACAGCTTCCGGTCTTCCACGACCCGACAGGAGAAAAAGACGTGTTGCGAAACGCATTACCAGTAGAAATACATTGCTTTTAAAATCGTCCTGTGTGACACGAAAAAAAGGGGATAATCGTGTTGGTGATCACGAATCAATAGATTAAATGTCGTGACTATAACACGAAATTCCGTGAGACTGGGTTGGTATACCGTACATTTTAGGTGTGCCAAGGTTAGCACAAGCTAAGTGTTAACACCATTATTCTGCCCTTGCGTATGCATCGCACTGCATAGCTTAACAGATAGCGAAAAAGAGTCAGAAGACAGTTGTTGAGTTGACCATTTACTGAGGCTTGAAATTGTAAAACTGCAAGAATAAACAGAAAAATACAACACAAGTTACACAATTGAAATAATACATGTGCAACATAATGCAAATAGAGTGCAGTATAATCAACAGCCTATGCTAAGAATGAGCTATGTCCGTTAGCTTAGCAGCTAGTTAGTTTAGCTTATCTTAAACATTGAAACCACACAATCAATTAAACCACATTTTTGAAACACATAACTTGGCACACAGGTACGTTTGTATACTTACAGACAGATCTACTCCAAGGATTAAAACAAAATGATCCGTGGCATAGAACTGAGCTACGATGTGCTCTGCATGGCTTTGCTGTGTAAACTAAAACACAAGAAGGAGAGTGTTGTGTCTCGTCAGATCTGTTAGTATTATTTCTCTGTGAGTCTATATTGTCAAGTCTGTGTCTGCCATTTCCTGTTTTACTTTGTCATTTCCCTTCTCATTTCAGGTAGTTCGACTCCTACCTTGTCAGCTTGTCCACTGACCTGATTACCTGCCCCGCCCTTATTGTTTGCACCTTTGGAGTCTCTTGCTTTTGTATATATTTTGTGTGTTCCCTGTGCTAAGTGCCAGATCGTTTTGAAACCTTGTGAAAGGACTACCTTGTTTATCACTACAGTAAAAACCCTTTTTTGGAAACATCTCGTGTCTGGAATCGTGCATTTGGGTCCTATCCGTTTTTGTGTGTTTCAGTTGTAACTTTACGATCTGGCCAACAAATGGACTCAGCCGACTCTCAATCCCTGAGGGCAGCGCTCTGCTCTCAGGCTCAACGTCTGCGGCAGCAGGAGGAGGAAATGAAGGACATAAACCAGGGAGTTATGACCCTGACTAACAGCCAGAGTGAGTTTCGTGGCGCAGTTACAACGCAAATTAATCACCTGGCTGAACGGCTCCATAATGTACTCACACGGTTGGATAGTGTGCCCGCCGCTCCTTCCGACGTGGCTGCCCCAGCTCCGGAGCCTACAGCTGTTTTTTCCATGCCAGCTTCCATGATTCGTCTTGCTCCTCCTGCGAAGTTTTCGGGCGAGTCTGGTAACTGCAGTCCTTTTCTAACGCAGTGTGACCTACATTTTACCTGCCAGCCTGCTGCTTTCCCCGGTGATCTAGCCAAGGTGGCGTTTATTGTGTCCCACCTCTCGGGAAGAGCGGAAGCCTGGGCTACGGCGGAGTGGGCACGGAAGTCTCCGGTGTGTAATTCTCTCCAACTATTCACTGAGACTATAAAAAAAATCTTTGACCGAACCACACCGGGGAGAGAAGCTGCCAGAGCTCTGACACAGATCTCCCAGCAGAATCAGAGTGTGTCTGACTACGCCATTGACTTTCGTACTTTGGCCACGGACAGTGGTTGGAATGAAGACGCACTTTATGATATGTTTTTCAGCGGACTCAGTGACTGTGTGCGGGATCTTCTTGTTCCCCTTGATCTTCCGCCGGATTTGGATAGTATGATCGCCTTGGCTATACACACAGACACTCGGCTGCAAGAGCGACGGAGGGAGAAAGCCAGGAAAGCGTCACCTCCTGCACGATCTCCACCACGACCCGGATTTCGGACCCACAATCCCTCCGCTACCGTGAAACCTGCTTCGGGGAATACAGAAGAGGAACCCATGCAGCTCGGAAGGGCTCTCCCGAGGAAAAGCAGCGGCGTCTCCGGGAGCGTTTATGTTTCTACTTTGGAAAGCAGGGACATTTCCTGGGAGTCTGCCCGTTAAAAGACGGGGCTCACCAGTAAGACGGAGGGTGCTGGTGAGCCGATTGACAACCGCAGATTTCCCTTCACGATCCATGACCCAGGTTGAGGTTAGTAATAATGAACACAGCATAGCTTTGAAAGTACTGGTAGATTCAGGGGCTGACGCTAATCTTATGGACTAGGGGTTGGCTAAACGTTTGAAAATTGCCTCCGTGCCATTGACTCAGACACTTGAAGCTAGCGCTCTGGACGGTACTCTCATGTGCAAAGTGACTCATAAAACCATGCCTCTTAAAATAACCATTGACCATGAACACACGGAGCATATGACTTTTCATTTGCTTAATTCTGCACAGCATGCAGTAATTCTGGGCTATCCCTGGTTGTGCAAACATAACCCTCACATTGATTGGCGGACTGGGAACGTTTTGGGGTGGGGAAGCGAATGCTCTCATTCGTGTTTCAGGGGCAAGACTGCTGACATTGTCAGAGAGCCCATTATTGACAATGACAGGGCAGATAAAAGTCAAGACTCAGACTTCCCTGACCTTTCGAACGTACCCAGCTGCTACCGAGATCTCAAGGAGGTGTTCAATAAAACTAAAGCGACATCCCTTCCTCCTCATCGCACCTATGACTGCGCCATCGATCTCCTGCCTGGGTCCCCCTTGCCTAAGGGAAGACTGTACTCTCTCTCAGCTCCAGAGAGAGAGTCTATGAGGGAGTACATAGACAGCTCTCTCAAAACGGGTCTCATCCGTCCCTCATCATCTCCCGCCGGAGCTGGTTTTTTCTTTGTTGAAAAGAAAGATGGATCCCTGAGACCCTGCATCGACTACAGCCCCCTAAACGACATAACCGTTAAGAACAGGTACCCCCTCCCACTTATGACCTCAGCGTTTGAACTGTTGAAAGGGGCTAGAGTTTTTTCAAAACTGGACCTACGTAACGCTTACCACTTGGTGAGGATACAGGAGGGGGACGAGTGGAAGACTGGTTTTAACACTCCAAGCGGACATTATGAGTATCTGGTAATGCCTTTTGGTCTAACTAATGCACCTGCCGTTTTTCAGGCTCTCATAAATGATGTGTTGAGGGAGTTTTTGAATATTTTTGTTTTTGTCTATCTTGATGATATCCTGATTTTTTCCCGTGATGAAGATTCACACGTTTCACATGTTCGCCAAGTGTTAAAGAAGTTGTTGGACAATCAACTTTATGTTAAGGCTGAAAAATGTGAGTTCCACGTCAGTTCCACTTCATTTCTGGGTTTCATCCTGGGTCCTGACCAGATAATGATGGACCCTGCGAAAGTGAGCACTGTGGCTGATTGGCCCACACCCTCTTCCAGGAAAAAAGTCCAACAGTTCCTTGGTTTTGCTAATTTCTACAGAAAGTTTGTTAGGAATTTTAGCTCTATTGCCGCTCCTATGCATGCACTCACATCTCATTCTGTTCAGTTTGTGTGGACCCCACAGGCAGACCAAGCTTTCCAGAAGTTAAAAAAAGTTTTCACAACAGCTCCAATACTTATCATCCCGGATTCTCAACGACAGTTCACGGTGGAGGTGGATGCCTCCAACGAGGGCATCGGGCGGTCCTCTCACAGAGGGCAGAGAAAGACAGTAAGCTCCATCCATGTGCTTACCTTTCACGTAAGTTGTCTGCTGCTGAAAGAAACTATGATGTAGGCAACAGAGAGCTATTAGCCGTGAAGGTAGCACTGGATGAGTGGAGGCACTGGCTAGAAGGGGCAAAACAGCCATTTATTGTGTGGACAGACCACAAAAACTTGGAATACATACGCAAGGCTAAGAGGTTAAACTCCAGACAGGCACGATGGACCTTATTTTTCAATAGGTTTAACTTCACTCTCTCTTACCGCCCTGGCTCACAGAACGCCAAACCAGATGCGTTATCCAGGCTTTTTGACCCCAAGGCTCTTTCCAAGGAGACCGAATCCATCTTACCGCCCACTCAGGTGATAGGGGGGGTGACATGGCCAATTGAGGCTAAGGTTAATCGAGCGTTAGAGGGAAAAACTGTACCCAGTGGTGGCCAACCTAACCGCCTCTTTGTTCCCCCATCTGTCCGCTCTGATGTGATTCATTGGGCTCACACATCTGTGTTAACATGTCATCCAGGTATCAGACGAACTATGTACATGATAAAACAAAGGTTTTGGTGGCCTAAAATGGAGAAGGAGGTTACTGAGTATGTGGCAGCCTGCACTACCTGTGCTCGGAATAAGACCTCTACCCAGTCTCCTATGGGTCTACTGCAACCTTTTCCCATTCCAAGCCGCCCATGGTCTGATATCTCGCTGGATTTTGTCACTGGACTACCACCCTCTGCAGGTAACACCACCATCTGCACTGTTGTTGACAGATTCACCAAAATGACTCACTTTATCCCCATGCCCAAATCTCCCTCTGCTAAAGAGACAGCAGAAGCGCTCTTGTATCATGTGTTCAGGCTGCACGGATTCCCTCGAGATGTGGTGTCAGACCGTGGGCCGCAGTTCGTTTCCCAGTTTTGGAAGGAGTTCTGCAGACTGATAGGAGCCACTCCCAGCCTCACATCTGGTTACCATCCACAGGCTAATGGTCAATCAGAGAGGGTCAACCAGGAACTGGAGACGTGTTTACGGTGTCTGGTGTCCCAGAATCCCACAAGTTGGAGCAAGCAGCTGATATGGGTGGAGTATGCCCACAACACCCAACCTACATCTGCCACGGGTCTCTCCCCTTTTCACTGCGCCTATGGTTACCAACCTCCTCTGTTTCCAGAAGTAGAGAAGGAAGTGACTGTACTGTCAGTGCATGCCCTGGTGAGGCGGTGTCGCAGAGTCTGGGCAGGAGCTCGCCAGGTTCTCCTGAGGAGTGCTGCTCGCATGAAAAAGACAGCAGATCGACATCGTCGTCCGGCACGTGCCTACAAACCCGGGCAGAAGGTTTGGCTATCGACAAGAGATCTGCCCCTATGTGTGGCCTCCAGGAAGCTGGCTCCGAGGTTTGTGGGTCCGTTTCCCATAACCAAAGTTGTTAACCCGGTGGCTGTTCGCCTGCGCCTGCCCAGGTCCCTGAGAGTCCATCCTACCTTCCATGTTGCCAAAATTAAACCGGTTCGGGAGAGTCGTTTGGTTCCTCCATCCAAGCCCCCTCCTCCACCCCGGATGTTAGACGGCGGTCTGATATATGACGTCAAGAAACTGCTAGCAGTCAGGAAGAGAGGACGCGGCCGACAGTTCCTGGTAGACTGGAAAGGATACGGTCCAGAACATCAGTCGTGGGTACCAGCAAGTTTTGTTGTGGATCAGAAACTGATAAAGGACTTTTTCAGACTCAATCCACAGGACTCTGGGCCGTCCGGAGTCGGCCGTAGAGGGGGGGGTACTGTTGTGTCTCGTCAGATCTGTTAGTATTATTTCTCTGTGAGTCTATATTGTCAAGTTCGACTCCTACCTTGTCAGCTTGTCCACTGACCTGATTACCTGCCCCGCCCTTATTGTTTGCACCTGTGGAGTCTCTTGCTTTTGTATATATTCTGTGTGTTCCCTGTGCTAAGTGCCAGATCGTTTTGAAACCTTGTGAAAGGACTACCTTGTTTATCACTACAGTAAAAACCCTTTTTTGGAAACATCTCGTGTCTGGAGTCGTGCATTTGGGTCCTATCCGTTTTTGTGTGTTTCAGTCGTAACAGAGAGTCGCTATTTGGTGCCTTAAAGCTACAGTACCGACTTTTGCCACTAGGGGGTGCCAATACACTATGGTGTCAGAACAACCATAAACACTTTTTTTACCCCCATCACTCATACAATTCCTGAAATAGAAAATGCTGTATGACTCACCCCATTATAACACTATTATTGTGGATACCAGTGCCAACACTTTTGTAAAGTCCCTGAATTTGTTTTAAATCATTCAAGAGCAGAGGGGTCAAGACAAATGCAGGGAATGTGTGAAACACTTTCCACAGAATCTAACTTAGAAAACACTCCTAACCTGAGGTTGGAAATAAAATGTCCTATTTTCCGCTACCGAGCATTTGTGTTCTGTCTCTGTGAACCCAAAAGACACAATCACCTTTTGTTCTGCTGACAATAGACCCCTCACTTATCCCCACCCAATATGTAGTCTTTGTTGGGCCTTTACCTTCACTCCTGCCTGCATTTCTATCTGTCTGTCCTCTCAAAGTGTCTCAGATGGTCTTCATTAGCAGATAACAATGATGTCCAGCAGTTGACAGTGTCTTCTCCAACATGGCTTCACTCGTCCTTTCAAGACTCACAATCATCGTCCGCCCCCCCCCCCCCCCCCCCCCCCCCCAACCCTACAGATAGAACAGAAAATGATGTATTGCTTAATATTAATTAAAGATCTTCATGTTATAATCACAGTTTCACATTTAGACTGCTGGCACTGGAGTAATTAAAGTGACATGCATGTAATCGGAGAATTGGCATGTAGAAATGTTCTGCCAATCACGTGCAAGTGATTTCTGAGCCAACGCCTATAAATCCAGGGCTGCATGTAGGCCCGTATATTTCACCAAGAGTGATGGCTTATTGCTACATATCACAGATGGTATACTGCTGGCACCATGTTTTACACAATACTGTGATCTTCATACTGGTTCACTTTGATGTATTATAAGGGTTTGTAGAGAGAGGTGAATTCATCAAATCAACGGTCCAATGGAGCATACATTGCTTAGATTAAACTTGTTCCAGCAAGCTGTGTTAAAATCATCACGACTTCAAAAGGATACCTCTGGTGCAGTAACGTCTTTATCTTACACAACAAGTGACTTCTAAATATTATAAATGTTGTTACAAAAATATACTGGTGACAATTTCCTGTCGTGCAAATGTTAGGTTCAGTCACAAAAACGTATTTGGTTAAAATGTCCACTTTAGTTCAAAAATGTGCGGCCATGTTAAAAAGAAACCAACTACTGTACGACTGTTGATCGGAAAAAGGAGATGAACAGCGGTAACCCATGTTAAAGTTGAATGCTTTGTTGATCCTTCCAAAAGGGACCAGAAACATGAGCGGATGGACAATGAGACAATCCATACCATCTATACCTCCATCACTGGAAAATGAGCATATAAATGAAATATCACAAATACGTGAGGTGAAGCAGGAAGTTGGTCTGTAAGCCTGTAATGATGTTTGGCACAGAAAGTTTAGGTGATCATGAGACTGCTTTTTCCCAATAACTGTGTCTGTATCTTTGTTCACCTTCATCGTCTTACGGCTTGTGACCCTGCACACTTTGGAGTTGTCACGAAATAAGATAGCATTTTCCAATATCGGGAATCATTATTCAGTATAGTGAATATGTATAAATCTACAAAATCAAGACCCTGTTTTATTAGTTTTTTGTGTGTATCATATACTGTATGCCTGCTTCCCCCAAGTGGTCTCTGTCAATTCATCGTAGATGTTGTCACTGTTTCTGTTATGCTTCCTGTCTGGATCCCTTCTGTTTATTACCTCAGCCTGCTCCCTTAGTTTCATGTTTATTGTGCCAGCTTTACCTTCAACAAAGCTCACCTTTTTGTTATTTGTACCTGTCTCCATTTTGTTCTGCGTTTGGGTTCTTGTAACTGTGAGTCGTGGGCCTTGTGGCCTGTAGTGGTGATGATAACCACAACATGTTTGTTTCAGTGCTGCATAGGGACCTCTGTCACATGTCATACCCTTTCTCTCAATATCTGCATCTTCACTACACTTTGTGTACAAGGTGCCCTATTTGTATCAACAAGGCAGTAGTTTGGTTGAGGTCAATATTTCCTAGGCTCAAACCTTTGACCCAGTTTATCACTTTCTGTTCTCCTCGCTGAGCACAGGCCTGCGACCTCTCTGAGAAAGCAGCTTTGTCTACTTGTTGTTGTTTGGTAAGTGTCGAGCACAAGCTGACATGAGATCATTTACTGTTTAGGGACATCTGGTAGTCGGGTACGTGTGTCCCTTTGACGTACATTCTTAAGCCAGGGACAATAGTTCAATAGCTTTGAGCCTGTTTTATCTTATCTTGTAAATGTTGATTTTTCTCTCAGAGCCAGCTAAATACATGGGACTGAGAGAGAGAGAGAGAGATCTTCAGTGTTTGCCATCAAGTTCCAGTTCTCTGTGTTCTCATTGTGATTCGACTCCATGCTACAGAAGTTTCCATTGCAACACCCACTATTTTAGATTATGTCTGAACTAAAATACCCTTTAGACTTATTGCAACCTTGTTTTAGATTTGAGTATATCCTAGTTCTGGTCCACTGAACCATAACTACTGAGCTATACCTTAATAGCTGTTTGGTTAGGGCGTACCAAAAGCAAGTGACTTACCGAACCCAACATCCTGTATCAAAACATTTGGGAAGGAATAGAAATTCTGTTACATCCTCAAGACTGAGTATTAAAATCTGAACATGGAGATATACTAAATGCTTATAGGTCAGTCCCCATGTTGGACCTCTTATGTACACTCTTAAAACAATTAACTTCATTATTTATTATTGGATACATACAGTATGTTGACCTTCCTTCCTGACATTAGCTAATGACTGCAGCTGCTTGCTAATGAAAAGTGCTGTGCCTGTCCAGTGTCTAAGTTCTGAATGTAAGGAGTAAATGTTACTGTTTAAAGATAAATGCAGACGTTTCATTAAGAGCCAGGAACACCATTGCAAAATATGTTTCATTTCTGGTTCTGGAAACTTGTAAAACTCTATCATTAACAAACATATGTTCTGCCTTGAAATGTCCCATATAAGGAGTGATGGCAGACAACTCAAAGAAAGCCTGAATTATATGAAATTGCTGGGTAACAGCGGAGGAATGTAAGACACCCCGGAATTACATCTGCATGATTTATGGTTGGGCAGTGTTTTATGAAATGATATGTAAATATATGACTCATATAGAACGTTTTTATTTCTGTAGCTGCATCCGAACCATCAATGTGCAATCAAATTAGTCCTCATTTAAATGTTTTGTAACACTGCGATAAATCAGATTAGCAGAGGTTCTTACATTTTTTTCTTTCTATGAGGTTGCTGATAAATGAGAGCCAGTACATCAAAACCTGCTTTCTCCTGACAAGGCTTCTGGTTATTAGATTAGAATAGTTCTGGTTCATGAAAATAGCAGCCTGCTACTTTGTCTACGAAACTCTGAGATAGAAATAGAGAAATGTTTTAATGTTTCTCATTAAATGCCTCCATTGGAGTCCTTTGTTTCCTTTGTTACATGGTGACATCACTTTGTAAGTCTCACACTTCTATTCGCTAGTGCTCCGACACATTGTACGTGATAGGCTAAGGGCCGGGACATCTCTAAGCGGTTTACCAATCATCCCAATGCCGGCCAGCTAACCAATCAGAACAGACTGGGCTCTGGTTTCAGACAGAGGGTGAAAAGAGGTGCTGCAGCACAGGCAGTATGAGAAAAATAAAGAGCTTTTTGAACATTAAAGCATGGAGACATGTCCCAGTAGAGACACTAAATAATAATATGAACCTGAAAATGTACAAAAGGGCCTCTTTAATAAATAATTTCATTATGTTTGATCTAATTCTGTTTTAAAACTCCTCCCCTGTGCTTATTATTTCTGTTGTTAATTTCCTATGAAATCCAAGCCAGAGGACTGGAAGTGCTTTGTTCAAAAAAGAAGAAATAGGCTAATGTGATGCATGTTATAAGGTTTCTCGACAATACATATAGTTGTGTGTAAGTGAAAAAACAAGAAGTAAATAGAAAAGTGCAATCAGTAGAGTGCTGTTGTGACTCTACGGAGCTCCAGACACACTTTTCTAACCACTGTCCCGGAACCAGAAAAAACACTTATAATGTCCCAAAATGCTGGATCTCTACATTGTTTTGTTTTTTATTAAAGTTGTTGCACTGCTGGTGTACATTTGCAGGAATGTAGCACACACACACCCAAAGCAAGTTCTCCCTGGTGGAAAATGTTTGTATCATTGTCACTGTAACACAGCAGCTTTTATTTATGTGTTTGTAACCAGCTCTTTCTCTCTTTTTCCCCTTTCAATAATAACCCATTTGTACATATTGTACTCAAACTCACCCTCAATGCGTTTGAAATGTAATTAAAAAGCTGCTATGGGCCGCCGGATAGCTCAGTGGTTAGAGCTGGTGGTCCATGTGCGGTGTCAGCAGCCAGGAATGGGTTGAGTCCCGAGCCCACAGACCTTTCAGGCAGTGTCATCCCCTCTGTCTCCCTGTTTCTCTGTATCTCCAATAAAGACACTCTCAAATATATTTAAAAAAATCTGCTACTTGTAAAGCATGTTTAACGTTAATATATTTTGATTCAGTAGTAAGATGGTATATTTTAATTTATCCTGTCTATTTTATCTGTGTTCTACTTTTGTAATGATGTAATGTTAACTCTTCATTTTATTCTAGGTATTTTGCATTCATGTGTAATGCATGCTGCTGCATACCATTTTCTTCCAATTTGGGATTATTACAGTTAATCTAATCTAAAATCTGTATATAATATAATGTTATCCAATCTAAAATAATCTTGAATAATCCTATCCAATCTGAAATAATGTAATGCAATCCGATCTAATCTAAGACAAATCAAATAGGGAAAATACGTAACAAGGTGAATTCTCAATATACACAACTGGTCACTTTTTTTGGTGGTAAACAACAAATACGTGCCCAATGTTTATACTCTGCCTCCTCAGTGTGAAGAGAAGGGTGAAGTAAACGGCTGTCTGCGCTCTGGGCTGTTACGTAGAAGCCTTTGGGCCGACTTGCAAAACAACTGTGTGTTTCCTCTTTCATGGATGCATTAATCACCACCACACACACACACACACACACACACACACACACACACACACACACAC
>CALSBZ010041617.1:0-11795 GCA_943591055.1 Gobionotothen gibberifrons
CAAACTTTATGGTCTCCACTCCATATGCCCTCGTTCTCTCCTTACTTGTCCAGCCAAACCCACGCCCCTGGAACTTTGTATATTCCCAGCAATCCTGTAGTATTCTGTTTGTGATATTTTCGTCTCCACTTCCTTGTAGCCTGACCCAGTATGACAGAGCAAGTTTCTCTCTTCTGATCTCCAGAGGTGTCTCTCGGCTAAACTCGGTTTGCATTCATAAAGAATACACAAATGTGTTTAATCGTTAATGTCAGATATGTAATGAAGTAAATACATTTGTTCCTGCTCAAGATTAGATTCAACTTTATTGTTATTGCACAGATTACAGGTACTGAGACAACGAAATGCAGTTTAGCTTCTAACCAGGAGTGCAAAAAGCAGTAAAGTGAAAAGTAATGTACACAATCTACAGAATAACATAGAATGAATTGAATGATGAATAAACAACAGTGAGGTGTATGAATACACTAGATATACACAGTAGCCTATGAGCAGTATGAACAGTATTAACAGTGTGTATGAATATGCTAAGATATATAATAAAGTATGAAAACGGTAAGCAGCGCAAGTATAGTATAAAATATATAGATATTAATTTCATGATAAACATTGTGGAACAATGATGAAAAATGTGAATTCAAGTGGCGACGTAAAACTGACACAAAACAACAACAAACTTTTGCGGAGCCAATTGGAGAGTTTCATCACCAGGTAAAAAACACCAATGAGCGCTCAGCTCGATATACCAGCGCAGGTCTGCGTCGGTCTCGCTCATCTCAAACAAGCCTATAAACTCAGGGCATCACTTCTCCACACAGGCATTGG
Source organism: Gobionotothen gibberifrons (assembly GCA_943591055.1). Taxonomy (NCBI): domain Eukaryota; kingdom Metazoa; phylum Chordata; class Actinopteri; order Perciformes; family Nototheniidae; genus Gobionotothen; species Gobionotothen gibberifrons. The sequence goes on from CALSBZ010041617.1 coordinate 826, forward strand.
GACAGACCATGCAAGTCTTTAAAGGTCCCCTATTATACTGTTTTCAATCAATATATTATATATATATATATATATATATATATATAGTTCTCAGATTTATACAAAACATGTCTCTGAAGTGTTTGGCTCCAAACACCAAACAGATCATTGTAGCATCCCATAATCCCCTCTGTTTCAGCCCTGTTTCAAAAGTGCTGATTCTCTGTCTGTTACTTTAGATGAAAATAAGGAGCCACTCCCCACGCCCCTCTGAGAGATAGTTGGTTAAAAAGAACACAATGGTGCTCTAGGAAGGGATAAGGAGGGCGGGGGTCACCTTGGTTGGTTATTGGCTAATGGTAATACACAATCAAAAAAATTGTTATGACATAAAGTGGCCAAAATCTGATCAGCTCATTTTCAGACAGGTTTTTATATAAACTGATCAGGACAAACAGGGAGCGAATCTTTTTTCCTGAAACTTTCAGAATCTCTTTACACAGAGGGGACACATGTTTATGTATAAAGTACATGAAAAAGTGGAATTTGCATAATATGTGACCTTTAAAATATTGTTATTAAAAGATCGCAACTTGCTTTTAAGGGGATGTTAACTTTGACTTTTGCTGTCTGTGTACCTTTGTTTCCATTGTTTGAATTTCTTAACCCAATAAACAGAAAGGTGACTGCATCCGTTTACCTTCCTTTAGATTGTTTGTTTTTCTTAAACCAGTAAACAGTTTCTTGAGAAAAAACGCGGCTGAATCGGTTAATCCATAGGTTGATAATGTGTCTGTCGCTTTAAAAAAAAAGTTTATAATCCATAATTCAATTTTTATGTAAAAATCGGAGAGTAAAAGTTAGCTGCTAATGGTAGTCACCAGAGTTATCGCAGCTTCCGGTTTTGGCTATGCGTCACTCACTCCTTATTTGGTAATGTGTGTGTGTGTATGTGGGAGTTCCCCTCAATTCCATTGGCTCTGAAGGTTAGAAAGAGATGTCAATCATCAAAAGCGACCAAGGGGGGCCAGAGATATGGAAAATCCACCCAAATGACCAGAAGTGTTTTTTTTGCTAAATCTCTCTAAAAAGGTCACATTTCACTAGTTTTGCATAAATCTTGATACAGGGTACTTATATGTTGTAGCTTGGATTCCTAAAGCTTTTAGTCTACCATCCCATCATTCAAGGGTGGTTTTCACTATAAGTAATTATTTTTTTTGGACGGACACAATAATTAAAAAATGTTTACTGTGTTCAATCTGAATTTACTTTAAAATTAAAACGTCTATATTGATTCTGACACTTCTACATCCAACTCACAGATGTAACCTTGCTTTGACAACATTTTTTTATTGTGCTCCTGTCTAATTAACATGCATTTACTGAGCATACTACAGGCCATTTGAGAGTGATACAGATACACTTACTTGCTGAGGTGGGATTAAGTAGAATTTTGAGAAGCTTGTACTTTTTTCAATGTTATGCTACTTTGTTATTTTACTCAACTACTATTTAGAAGTAAATCGTGTACTTTTACTCGACTACATTTAATAACCTTAGTTACTTTGCAGATTTGGATTAACGAAGTGACATGTCACTTAAATCAGACTTTAGTTAAACATGTAGTAAATCCACAAGCTACCCTGCAGTATACAAAGTTATTTGAACTAGCTGCACCTTTACCAGCTTGCATAACACTTTAATGATCAATCATTATAATCTAAACATATATATTATTCTGAAATTGATCAATCTGCATAATAAGTACTCCATGTATATTTTGATACCAATACTTTTGATTCCCCCGGGAAGATTTTTTTTTTTAAATGTTGAAGTTAAAAGCATCAATCTGGTGCACTTGAAGCAAAATGAAGAGATCTATGGATACATCTCTCAACACCCATATGAAACAGAACTGTAAACAGATTTACTTTTTTATGCATATTTTACAAATCACTCCCCTAGCTATATTCCTGAAAAGTTCGGTTTTAACATCAGAACTACGAGTTATTTACACAAAGAAGCTAAACCGGAGGGTTCATTAACATTACGAAATAAAAATATAGATTAGTTGAGGGCTAACTAGAAAAAGATACCAGAACTGATGAAGGGCAAATTGTCTGACCTGCTTGGAGCATCAACGCTAACTGAAGCTGGGATGTGTCCCCCCCGAATGTATATGGTGAATTCGGCCCCGCTTTAACTTCAGCATAGATCTAAAATAATCCCAGGGAACACTTCCAAATCAAATTCAATATTTCAGTTGGGTGCACTGTGTAAAAAAGTAAATACTTTTTATTAGTTAGGTTTTTAATGTATACTGGAATTTCATCTTAGTTCAGGAACCAAGTTCGGCCCAAACAGATTCAGTTGATAAAACGGAACACAAAACTTCAGACGACTCAAATCTTAATAGAAAACAATTTATTTTCCCCTATTCACAGAAAATTAAATAAAAAGATACGTTGGATAACATCCCATCTGCACCACAGTTGAGCAAAAAATAAGGTACTACATTGAATTCAATTGCCAGCCTTGATATCAGATTGAAAAAAAGTTATGAATTAGTTTTTCCACATTCTTCCCTAAGGTATGCACCAAGCATAGCAAGCACCGACCCTCCTTCAGTCCAACCACAACATCAGATTTGACATAATCAAATGGTCCGCTATAAAACAACGAAAACAAATTATTCTTTAAATAAAAAGAAGGAAAAAAAAAACTTTTAAAGTCCAAAAGAAATTTGTGCACTGGGGCACAAAAAACAAAATCAGAAACAAAATAAATTAATAAAAACAAAACTGTCACATGTGCATCAAAATAAAAAAACAATAAAAAAAACAACCAGTGGACATCTTGCATTTGAATTTACTTCTGTATATCGCTTAGTGTATCCCAAAATGGTGAAGAGTGGTCAACTTTTAACCAATTCTCTTGGCCCAGGAGCTGCATCCTTCCGCGTGATTCAGGTAATTAATGCTTCACCGGTTGCTGCTCCAAGAACTGATGTGTCGAGGCTGTGATTAGCAAATGGCCGCCTCCAAACTCAATGCTTGCCTTCAGGTAAACCCGGAGAAGATGCCATTAGTATCCACCCTGTAAGGTGTTAAGGAAACTTAACCCATCAAGTCAGGAAATATATTTGGACTTTTTGCCATAGTAAGATTTGAGTGGTGTTAACTGGCAGGCGAAGGTTGAAGCTCCAAGTGGCCATATTAACTTTCCTAACATAACTTTATTGTAGGGCTGGTGCAATATTACATCTAAGCAGTACTCACGTACACACCTTTATAGTAAAAACACCAACAAGAAAACAGCCATACACACTTCCATTACAACCATCCACTATGGACAAAGACTAAAAGATAAAGCTGGATAAAGACCACCACTCTCACATAAGCTAACCAGTGTCAGGGGAGAACCATTTGGACTCGAGAGTCAGTGTATTCCCAGGCAAATCCTACACAGTATTAACGGGTGAATATATGGCAACAACAATCACTAGTTTGATCAGAAGCTGGAGAAGTACCTTATTAGTCCAGCAGAGAGTGACATTGCCATTGACAAAGCTCTTATAAGGTAGATCCCTTCAAATGGATCCATTATAAAAATTACTTTAAAAAAGAAAACTGGAGCAAGACTGAGAAGCATGCAATGACTATGACCAGGAGGAGCCTCGATGGCACGAGCATCTGCCGTTTCACGAAAAGCTTTGGTCAGAAAGACGGGGACTCTCAAACACAGAAGTGGATTGATAGGTTCACAAAGATCCAAAATACTGCAATTAAGATGTCTCCCTCTTAAATCCTATTCGATCCATCTTAGGAGCTACATTATAAAACTAACTCTGTTAAGAAGCCTCATGTCTTACCTAGTCATTTTACCATTTAATATCATTACGCTTACTTCAGCAAGCCATTAACAGTCCTAAAATCACTTATCAAAAAAACGATGTCTCAAGATCAGTACATTATTACTGTTTCTTACATTTGAAATTCTCAATTTCTTACAAAAAGAAAAAAGTGCATTTATATGAGTAAGAACCAATTCATTCTTGGTGATGTCTTATCGCTCTCATTTAGTCTGTTTTCATGAAGTCTCTTAAAATGAAGCAGCAGCAGCAAAAAGGCTTCTCAACTTACCTACAGTATTTGAACTCTTGTTGCAGAGGGATTCTCCAAACAATCAGATATTAAGCTAATTCCTGTATTCATCTGCCTAGAATTGGTCTTCACAAGCACAGCCTCCATTAAACTAAAAGGGACATTGATTAGTCAATATGTATGGATGGGAGGACAAACGAACCAAGCACCTGACAGCTTCAAACTGATGACAATTACTCTAATAATAAATCAAGTGAGCAACAAGACCAACATTCACTTAAACATGCGTCACTTAAGAGGTGATCATATGCCATGCAATAGCTTGGTACTGCGGTGGTAAAACCTTAGTCCTACTGCGTCTTCTTTAGCCTCAAACGAAGAGGAAAACAAGAGGCCTATGATTGGAGAGGAACTCAGTAACTGAGGGAAGAGGAAGGAAATTAAATTCAGCTAAATGTACATGTGAAAAGAGAAGACCCATGTATATGCACACCAAATGGTTTATGCAATTTCTTAGTAAAAGGTGCAAACTATTTGTGCACATTTCCTGCATCGTTACTTAGTAAAAGCCTCTTTTAGTTTAGCCTCTGGCACGAGCCTGATTAAATCACATCTATGTGTGCGAGTCTACGGACTACGTGCATGTGGTGTTTGGGACTGTGGCACCCTACGCTGGTTCAGATCATTCCTTTTTATGTACCTATCTGCCAACCCCCCCTCCCCTGCCCTCCCAGCCGTCACCCATCATAACAAAATAATCAAATGGAGGAGGGGGCGGCCGAAGCCAGCCTCACCTACCTCACCTAGGATCCCTGTGGGCGAAAGTCACTTTAGAGTGAATTGGATTTAGTGAGGCGTTTAACCCGAGGGGTATATGTATATCCCCAGTTTACCCTCCCACACCCACCACCCTCCTCCCACCCTCCCTCCCTCAGAGAGACACACAGGGTGCGGGGGGAAAGGGGGCTGTCCGCTGAGTGGAGGGTCAAAGCCGGTCACATCCCTCCAGCTCGTGTTTCTCCCCACAATCTGGGCAGTGCAATGAGTTCCCCAGTAACCCTCCCCTACATTAACCTGGGGAAAAGACAGAGGAAAGAAATTAAAATCACATACGAGTAACTGAAGAGCTTATATTAACTAGAGAATGCAATTCCTGAAGAAATTGCTAGTGGGAATGCTTTATGCTGAAAAGCTGAACTGCTATACTGAAATGTAATGTGTAAGAGAAAGTGAAGAATTTAGATTGAAATTATACATGAACACTGGCTTGAATGTGTGATAAGAAAAGTAAAAAGGCTTGGAAAAGCAGCAGAATATTTGAACTGCAAACTTTTGAACTAACTTGATGGCGAGTGATCTGTCGCCATTGCAACGGAATTTGATGACACCCCATAATACGCTTAAATGTGTGGATGGCTGCATCTTTAACAAACCGGTGAAGGTTTGGGCCATTTTAACTGATGTTACGACATCGTGTTTTATGGCGAGGGAAGCGTTTCCATGGAAATGGCATATGATTACACCCCATAATTGACATAGAGCTGTTGAGGGCCGGACCATTAACCATTATCTGAAGTCTGGCGCTGTTTTGACCATTTGCATAGGTATCACGACAACATCGTGTTTTTCGGCAAGGGATGTTCCATTGGAGTTACAGCGACATTGTTTTATGGCGAGGGATGCATTGCCATGGTAACACCACATTACGTAACATCAGATTTGATGTAGAGCTGTTCAGGGCCACAGTATTAACCATCATGTGATATTTGGTGGCGTTCTGACCTTGTCGGTTAGAGTTATGACATCATGTCATATCTCCAACACAGGTGTTTATGTTTGAGCTAACGACTATGAATGAAGTAATAGCCATCGATTCCCGATCGAGCTGAACGTTTTGATGTTTGAGCGGAGTTTCTGCGATGTGGAATGTGGGAGCAGAAGAGGCGCAAAATAACCCGGCGGAATAAAAATAATAAAGAATTTGTGCGTAGAAGAACAAGTAGTTCAGCATTCCCACTAAATTATGGGGGCGTTTGCTGGACATACCTAACAGGTTGGTGTCCTGTGTGGACGAGGAAGAGGTCGGGTTAAACGCCATAGCAGGCAGACAGGCGCTCCTTCAGCAGAGGTGGGAACTGCTCTGAGAACTGCTGCCAGTTCTCCTCCCCCACCTGGTCCTTGAAGCCATGCAAGATCTTGGAAAAGAAAAAGGAAAACAGTCATGGATGCCGAACAAACTCAGTAAATCGATATGTTTAAAATTGAGAGTTTAACCTGTTAAGCCCTTTTTTTCAGGTCTCAGGCTCGAAAATGACATTCCCAGAACAAATGACTATATCTTCCCTTTTAAAAAGGGGTAAATGCATAATCTTTTTTCTCTAAGCAATGATAAACCTGTGAGTTGGATGTAAAAGTCACAATCAGTATAGATTTATTTTTATTTTAATGTAAATTCAGATTGAACATAGTACAAAAATGTAAATGATAGTGTCCGTCCAAATGTTCTTTACTTATAGTGAAAACCACCCTTGAATAGGTTTTTAAAAATATTAAGAAGCCCTGAGACACAGTTTCGTGAAAAAACTACCCGCCACACCCGGATTAGGGTCCTCTCGGGCTTAACAGGTTAAAAGGAGTGTGGTTTAACTTTTTTTAAGAATTCAACTTAACAGGGTGCGTATTTGATGTACAAATGGTCATTTTCTTCCTCTCCCAAACTAATAAGTTACACCCCTATAAACATGGGATGCAAAAAATTACCTAACTTTGTTATGAAATAAATAGCGATTCAACTGAATGTGAAAATACACTAGTTGTTTTATTTATTTACAAACTGCTCTCCCTCCTTGAAACAGCAAGCTCGACACACACTTCTCAGACTCAAAAGTAATCCGCACATTTTAATCAGATTTCGAATGTCTGTTAGGTGATCATCACAGAGTGTGGCGAGCGAGCACTAAATTGAGGAACATTTCATTGAAAACATGAATCCTCTAACATGAGGTCCTTGAGTGTGAAAAGACGGGAACAGTGATGGTACTCCTGATGACGAGGCTCTCACCTTATAAAACATGTCTCTCAGGTCGTCCTTGGGGTTGACCCAGGAGGCCACAGCGTCACAGAAGAAAATGAAGTCCTGGAGAGAGAGAGAGAGAGAGAGAGAGAGAGAAGAAGTTAAGAGTAAATTCAGAGCCCAAATGAACAGGGTCAGGCGTGTAAAGTGTGATTCTGGATCAGAGAATATAGGAACATAAGGTATCATTATAAATCAATGAGCTGGGTGTGTCATCATTTCCAGAAAGGAGTCAGCTGGACGTCCTCTGTAGTATCTACAGCTTTTATTACACATCTGCTCACCTGCACCACGCCTGTGGGGTTCACACCGATCATCACGCAGATCCCCCTGAAGGCCGAGTCCTTCTCCTCGTTATCTCGGATATTCCTCAACGATGTGCACCTGGGAAAGGGAGGTGGACAAAAGTGGAAGGTTTATTCATCCATATTTTGTCCCAATGACTTCCTTTTCTTCTGTAAACCAAAAACAATTGTCCTTTCTCAATTACTTAAAGTTCATACAAATGTCTTGCAATAAGGGCTACTGGGATTCAAAACAGAAAAGTGAAGAGTGTCTCATTTTAATATCAGTTCTGTCATGAGGAAAAGGACATTTGTCATGTACTAAAAACAATGAATGGCAAGGTGAAAAAACATTGGCAGTGTGGTTTGCACAGACTTAAATGGCAAAACACTCAACTGTGCCACTTAGCTAAACATCATTTGGCATATCTAGATCAGAAATTAAAACAAAATAAATCATCTTTTTTCAATGAGGGTTTTTCATCATATCCAGATACTGGGCTTTATATTCAAATAAGCAGACAAAAAGGGTTTATTATTTAACAATAAGCACAAGCATGTGCGCGTTCGTGAGTGTTGGAGGAGGGGCTCTGTAAGGAACTCTGAAGGAAGAGGCAGATTTTTTCAGGTCGTGTACTTTCAAATTCTAGCGCATTCGAGCTGGTTTCTCAAATTACCCAACCCACCTTTAAGTACTATTTAAAATGTGAAATTGCTACATATCCACACAAACAAACAAAGTGTGCAATCCAATGAATGTTAATCTAACTGGGTTTTGATAGATAACAAATCACTTTTTCTTCTCAATTATTTTATTTATATTGTGCACTCTAATCAATATTAATCAAACTATTGTTCGTTTATATATTTTAAGAATGGCGTTTATCTTTTTTGAGAATGAGTTCTTATTTTATTTATTTGGGATGATACAAATGTTTATGTCGGTAAATGTGTGACGGGGGTGTTTGTAAAAATAACGGGGACAGAGCTGCTGTCAGACTACCAGCTGTGCGGAGTCGTCACAAACGGACTTCGCTTCACGTGACGCTCCGGAGGAAAGGACGTCCCATTGCTCTTAAAACTCATGTCCCTGCTTCTCGTGGTTTCCTTGCATCTCTCCATGCTTCCCTGGTGGGAGGGACTAAACGCAGGGAAACGACGCAAGTGAGGGACCCAAGGATTTAATTTAACAAAATTGAGATGCAGCCACTGTCACCCCACGTGACACCGGCTATATCTGCCGGTGTCGTCAGAGGATCTGTTCCCAGGATCTTCTCGCGAGCACACAAGTCACTCGCACTCGCTGAGTGACAAGATACTCTGGCGGTCATCCGGGACTCATAGAACCGTAGTTACAGACGTAACTATCGTTTTATTTCGTCCCTACTGACGTGGTTAAAGTTGCGCGCATGCTCTATGAGCACACATACGGGTACCTCTCAGGCATGATGGGTAATCTGTGACGTTTCGCTCTCAAAAGTTGGGCCATTTTATCTTCATGAGCAACTCTCATAGGAATGAATGAGGCCCTGCCACCTGCCTCCCACGCTGTATCCAGTTCTCCATGCTGCCTGCAGATGCCAAGAAAGGCGCTTGCTCTCTCTAAAACGTCTGCCACGGCTGCACACTATAATATAATAATATAATGGGAGGGATGAGACCCTCTTTAATGGTCACAAATGCAGAGCACAGTGACGATTATTCTCTGCATTAAACCATAAATAACAGCGATATAGTTAGGCTGAGCCACGCAACTGATCTAAATTAAACGAGAAACGCAGCTAAAGCTGGAAACTCAAAATGCTAAAGATAGCTCGGGCACAACGCTGCCACAATCAGCTATGCAAAAAAGTAAAACATAGCACAATAAGGGCAACTTTATGGGAGAGGACGCGGGAACACTGTCGTCACCAGAATGTCTAAGCCAAACAAGACAGCAATCAGGACAATTTAGCTGGGAGAGGGTGCGGGAACACAGCCATCACCAACAAAATTGACACAAACCTTTCCGTCGAAGCTCTGCGCAGCCGGCCACAGCTCCAGGAGGACGCGGCCAGCTGTATGCAGAGAAATCCCTCAGATCAGACGTTCAAACCAAACCGAACGCTGTAGCCTACAAGAATGTAGCCACGTTACTCTCGCGCAGCGTGAAAAGGAACAGATCCTCTGACGACACCGGCATATATAGCCGGTGTCACGTGGGGTCACATGTGACTTTATTAGGCTTGTTTGAGATGAGCTGCGGCTCGCCTCGAAAGCTCGAAAGTAGACGAGAATAGCCGATTGCAGCCGGGGGAGGTCTCAAAAAGCTCGCCTGAAGTCGGACAGGTCGGCTTCTTCTTCTTCTTCTTCTTCTTCTTTCGGTTATTGGCGGATTGCAAACAACTTTAAGGTGCATACCGCCACCTACTGTACAAGAGTGTGTATCACCACATCATCCTATCACCACTTGTGGAATTATACCATTGTATATTTACGTTGTTTTAAATTCTTCCAATCAATCCTGTTTCACTCAAATACTTATATTCCTGGTAGCTCTTACCCCCTCACCTTCTGTTCCCAGTATCCCCATCAGGATCCACTCCCTTCCTGCCTCTCTGACCCTGTCTCTTAGTTTTTCCCTCTCTGTTTTGTACATGTTGCAGTGTAATATGATGTGTTCCACATTTTCTGTCACTCCACACCACCTGCATTCTTCAACTTCGCTTTTTCCAATTATAAACATTGTGCCGTTCAATCCTGCATGATCCAGTCTGAGTCTAGTGATGATGATCTCCTCCCGTCTGTTCCTTTCTGTAGGCTATAGATCTTTATGACTGATTTCTGTAACTTGTGGTATCTCCTCCCTTTCTGATCTTCCTCCCACCTTTTCTGCCATATTTTCATACCCTTCTGCTTAATTATTGCTTTTCCTTCTCCTTTCCCAAGTGAAACTGGTATTGCTATTTCCTTTTTTAACGCATCTTTTGCTAACTTATCAGCATGCTCATTCCCTTTAACCCCCACATGTGCAGGCACCCAGCATAACTGCACATATATTCCCCTCCTCTGAAGTCTCAGTAAGCAATGGTTAAATTCAATAAATAAATCTTCTCTAACAGTTATTGTCGACTGTATGCTTTTCAAAGCAGTGAGTCTGTGCATATCACCACCCTATCAGGTCTGACCTCTTCAACCCATTGTAGCCCAATAATTGCTGCTAGTATTTCTGCTGTATAAACTGATAAGTTATTTGACACTCGTTTTGAGATTGATATTTTGAATTCTGGGATATATACCCCTATCCCCACGCATTCTTGCTTCTTAGATCCATCTGTGTACATGTTGAGTTACTTGTAATACTTTTCGTTCAGGTATACTCGTTTTAATTCCCACTTCATTTATTTGCCACTCTTTTTTCCTTTCTATGATACTCATGTCACATCTATATTAGCTTCAGGGAAAAGCCATGGGGGAACACTGCTAAATGGGCTTGCTTTGGCAAACTTTATGGTCTCCACTCCATATGCCCTCGTTCTCTCCTTACTT
>CALSBZ010041620.1:7626-28746 GCA_943591055.1 Gobionotothen gibberifrons
GTTTGAACGGTGCTGTTGAATGTCAACTGACACATGTCAACTGATGCACTGTTGACATGCTACTAAATGTCAACTGATGACTTATAGAGTGTTAACTATGGACTATCAAAATAAAGTGTTACCCAAATGTCTTCTCTCACTGCAGATAATTCGGCGACATACTGCGTACAAAAATATGAATACAATTTATAAAAAAGAGTCACTATGGGGAATAATAAACTATTTTATTCCTTGTCTATATAATAATGATTTCTCAAATAGGACCAATGAAAAAAAAAAATGGATATGGCATCCTGATGTTGAAATCTTATTTATTGATAGAAAACATGACGAGTGTACAGTACGGTATAAAATATAAAAAACAAATGCTACGGCAACTAACACCTAGATATAGGCAAGTACTAAACATAATAAACACCAAGTCTGTTGGTGTGTGTGTGTGTGTGTGTGTGTGTGTGTGTGTGTGTGTGTGTTCAGGAGGGAACCCAGATGTTGCCGTGTGTGTCGGGAGCCTGGTTGTACGGAATGTTCCAGATCCAAGGCTGATCTGAAAACACAGAGAGTTCGGAAGAAAATGAAATGCAAATACATGATTTGATAACTAAAAAGGGCCATTAGATTGGACAAATCTGCAGCATATATGCCCACTGTGGTGTCTTTAATCATTGTTTAAGTGGAAGAACATGCCCCACTCAAAGATTAACATCTTAGCGGCTCTCATAGATTCTACCATTTTTTAATTAGGACCATCATCTGCATTGATTTTCGAATGTTGGCACAATAGATTGAATGACTCTGACTTAAGATATACATCGATATGATTTGAAATGATTGAATTAAAATTATTATTACATTGTAAATGTTCTGTTTGGAATAATTATTAGAATATATTACTGGCTAACAGACATTTTAACCCTTTTTTAGCAACTTCCCCTCTAAGCAAGTACAGAAATCTGAAACATCAATAAAGAATAAAAGAAAATTACAACACAAATATGTGTAAATAGTAAATACTATTAAATGGTGTATAAAATGCCTATACTTAAGTGAGAGCGCTGTGCGTTTTTTTTAGCAGTGGGCAGAATTGTGCAAAGCAATGGGAGGAAGTTCACAGTATGAAGTATAACAATCATCAGGATTGTACAGATATAATCCAATATCCAGATATAGTCTAGTTAGGATGATTTGGACAGCTTTAAATTAATTCAAAACTACACATTTGTTGTTTTAATTCCAGCATATTACATTTTTTTACTATAATTTACTATAGCTTCGAATGACAGTTTCCATTAAATGATGTGCTTTCTTTAACCTCTTTATGCTCTGGTTTAAGTATGAACTCCTTCTCCTGAATGCCACTAGAGGTCACTGAAACTGCAGATTAAACTATACCTGTTGTTTAACTGCAGTTAAACACCATAGAGTTAAGTATAAAGCTTAAATCAGACATCAAGACACTGCAAACATGTTTCTACTTTACATTATGCCAAGAGAAAAGAGTAGTAAAAGCACAGCTTTTGTAGTATTCTAACCTGGAGTTAAACTAAAGTTCAAATGCTAAGCAAAAGAGCAACAGACTCAGTAAATAGTCCAACCTGTACATAAACACTAGGGCTGCACGATATATCGTGTTGTGACGATAATCGCGTCATGCGCATGTGCGATATTGACATCGTAGGACGTGCGATGTCGTGTTTTTTTGTTTTTTTTTAGGACGTGCGATATTAAGTAGGCAAATGAACTCAAACACGTCATGTTACAATTGTTTTGCTGCTTGCTGCAAAAGAAAAACTCGCGCGGCTCTCATGTCAGGGGTACTTGAGTGAGTGACATGCAGGCTCTGCATGCACAGCAAACCAACAATCACAACCATTCTTGATCAGATCACAGCAGGATAACCGAGCTAGCTCAGCTTGTTGCTCTGATAACCATAAGATCCAGAAGTGACTAAAATCCTTCATCCGGTTAAATATTGTTAAATAAATTCCAATTGTATAGCATTAAAGTTCAAGAAAGGATGGTTTGCGGAAAAAAACCACGGTATTTTCTTCAAATCCTGTATTTTTTTATATCGCAATATATATCGCAGGGGAAGAAAATATCGCAATGTCAGTTTTTTACAATATCGTGCAGCCCTACACATACATTTAATACACAATCACACACTCTTGTTTACCTTTAGGAGAGTAGCTTGTAGGGGGGAGGTCAAATGGCACAGTGAAACCAGAGGAGGAGGAGACAGGAAATGGATTTCCGCTAACAGGGAAGGTCTTCATGTTCTGGAGGAGATAGGCATCACACCACATATTATTAAACTCATTTATTCAGCACGGTGAATTCTGCTTCTGTTCATCTGTGTCTGTTGTTCTTACAAAGGCGGAGGGCACGTAGAGGACTCCCAGCTCGTATGAACGGACCATCACCTGGGTGTTGTTCTTCTCCATCGCACCCCATGCTGCTTTGGACAGGTTGGCACTGAAACACGTACACAAACATACACTTTAATGTTGTAATACAGCTGTGTATCAGTGCTGCCCACACAATTGTGTTGGTTTAGCTGCACTGACATATTGATGAGACTTGAGTCTTTCTTTTCATTCTCCATAAGGACATGAGTGGGGTTTTGATAGAGAAGGACAAACTCTTTCTATGAAAAAGTAGAAAGAAGTTTATACATTTATTAAGGTTAATCATAATGAATTTGGAAGAGGAAAACAAGAAATTGGATGCCTGGTTCATTATATTAAATGTATACATGTGTACAAGTTTAAGGAGTAAGTGTCATTTAATATATAAGATAGCAAATCAGAAAATCACACATACATCAAAATAAAAGTAAAATTATGAAGATCAGCAAATATAAAGCTAGCACACACACCTAGTGACGAAGAACCAGGCAAGCTGAGTGAAGTCTGGGGAAGCCCTCATGTATGTCTTGATGTGTGGCATGGCATGACTCCTTCCTGTTGCATCTGCCTTCCAACGGCTACACACAAGCACACACATATATTATTAATCTGTTGCAGTGGACTTCATGTTGTATAACGATAAATACAGCTGTGTGAACTGCAGGTTAATATACTAAAAGCCTCCTGCACACAGCCCTGTCTCACTGTTTTGGACCAAATTTCAAATACACATTTTAATTAGATGTGTAGAACCTTGTGTAATGTGCCCAGTTACATGAATTACTTGATGTAATAAATGAAAGAGAAGAAGGTTATCATGACTATCTGCCCAGTTTAACAGTATCAGTGAAGCCCTACTAAGAGTTCTGATAAGTGAACTTACTGGAAGAAAGAGTGGAGCCAGAGTTGTTTCTGAGCCGTCTGGATGCTGTAGGGAAGAGAGCCTCCGGCTGGAGGACAGAAGAGACTAATATTACAACCTAATGCACAGCAATCACTATATCATCCAATGCTAGATCTATTAGTCAATAACTCAAACACTGATAGTTGGAGGTGGATAATTAACAGGGCCCTTTTACGCTCATTTTCAGGTGCATATTTGTATGTACTGGGACATGTCTCCATGCTTTAATGTTCTCATACTTACGGTGGCCCTGAAGTGCAAGACACCACAGAATTTCAGAAAACACAACAGCATTTCAGAAAACACAACAGCATTTCAGAAAACGCTACAGCATTTCACAAAACGCAACAGCATTTCAGAAAACACAACAGCATTTCAGAAAACACTACAGCATTTCACAAAACACAACAGCATTTCACAAAACACAACAGCATTTCAGAAAACACAACAGCATTTCAGAAAACACCACAGCATTTCACATTGGACAGAAAGGGTATTCCTTTAGGGAGAACACTTCTTGTTTGTGATTGGAAAGAGCCAGCCAGAGAAGCACTGCTGTGATTGGTTGTTTTTGCTGCCAGTCAAGAAATTACGCTTGGTGATTGGTCAACGCCCGACAGCGCAATATCATCAGCCGTTAGCACACACTCAGAGCTCCTCATATCTGTTCATAAACTGGACAAAAGTTAAACATGAACAAACCACAGACTGTCCATGCCATGGTGAATACAGTTGCTGTTTTATTTATGTCTGTATGACGTTGTTGTGAGTGTGGACGGAGCAGCTACAGGTTAGTTTAGCCTGATGGATCCGATTCAATTCAGAAAACACGCATTTTAAAAGCTTTTCGCCTGCCGTCTTGTCTGCAGACTTGTCAAAGCGTTAATTCATGGTTTTTACTAACCGTTATCAGTATGTAGTTACTTCGGCATCACTTTGAAACGTGTATTACAATTAAATCACGGTCAAATATGTTCATTTTGTTGTAGTTGGTATCTCCCATAGGATTTACATGGAGATACGCCCCGCCCCCTCTCCAGCGTGTCATGTTTGAATGACAGGAGCAAACACAGCTGACAGCCGCGGTGAAACTTGCGATTAGAGCAATGCGAATATTGGGTAGTCTCCCATAGTATTTACATGGAGATAAGCCCCTTAAAAACCATGAATTAATAAAGCATTAATTCTGTGTTTACTCCTGTCATTCAAACAAGACGCTGTATCTCCATGTAAATCGGAATCGGATCGATCAGGCTAAACTAACCTGTAGCTGCTCCGTCCACACTCACAACAACGTCATACAGACATAAATAAAGCAGCGACTGTATTCACCATGACATAGACAGTCTGTGTTTTGTACATGTTTACATGTTGTACAGATATGAGGAGCTGTGAGCTCTGAGTGTGTGCTAACGGCTGATGATATTGCGCTGTCGGGTGCTGACCAATCACCAAGCGTAATTTCTTGACTGGCAGCAAAAACAACCAATCACAGCAGTGCTTCTCTGGCTGGCTCTTTCCAATCACAAACAAGAAGTGTTCTCCCTAAAGGAATACCCTTTCCGTCCAATGTGAAATGCTGTTGTGTTTTCTGAAATGCTGTAGTGTTTTGTGAAATGCTGTAGTGTTTTGTGAAATGCTGTAGTGTTTTCTGAAATGCTGTAGTGTTTTCTGAAATGCTGTTGTGTTTTGTGAAATGCTGTTGTGTTTTCAGAAATGCTGTAGTGTTTTCTGAAATGCTGTTGTGTTTTCTGAAATGCTGTGGTGTCTTGCACTTCAGGGCCACCGTACATACTGCCTGTGCTGCAGCACCTCTTTTCACCCTCTGTCTGAAACCAGAGCCCAGTCTGCTCTGATTGGTTAGCTTGATTGGTCAACCGCTTAAAGATGTCCCAGCCCTTAGCCTATCAAGAACAATGTGTTGGAGCGCTAGCCAATAGAAGCACAAGTGTTACATAGTGATGTCATTACTCACCTGGATAGCCTTCTAAACTAGTCCTCACATCTTCAACTGATGGATACACCTGCAAAAGACCAACCATCACCGCCTCGTTAAATACATTCAGAGCTTTATCATCATAAAGTGAGGTTGTGTACCTTTACTGTTACTGCAATGTGGCAAAGTGTAGCATCAGCCAGATAATGGATGATGCCAAGAATAGCAGCACAAATAATAAGGTCAGCAGGTCAGATTAACATCAGTATTCATGTTTATTGTTATGCGTTGATTCAGCCCAGTTTCCACCATTTTGATATTAAACCAATTCATGGACATTATATTTTGTCAAAAAGGTTTTTACCAAATCAAATGTCCTGCATGTAACCTCAAAATAATAATGCTATGAAACTAAAAGCAGCAGCAGCAGTCACATGAATTCCAATTTGTATTGTATTATTTTGTACAATGCACCCTGCAACCAATCACGCAAGAAACAGACCACCAATTTGGTTTTGGAGGAACGTACCAAGTGCAGGGGGGGAGCTGAGCGAATAGAGGATTTCCCCAGTGTGGTCATGGTGCGCTGAAATTCCCCTGTCAACCATTTGGTCTGATCCACTCCCAAAGAGCCGATGCTGGAGAACTGGCCAATCACAGGCCACCTTTCTTCCCCAGAAATGGGTTCTGTGTGCTCAAACAACAGCTGATAAAAGAAAGAGATGAGAAGAAAGAGATAAAGAAATCCCAGTTTAAAGTTGCATTGTGAAATAACCAGGTTTTTTATATTACCTAGGCAACATATAGATATTAATCTAATTCCGCTGATTATTGTGCTCGTGCTGAACTGAGACTTTTTCCTAATGCACTATAAACAAGCAAATACATGATTTGGTTAGAGCCTGTATGTAAGAGGCCGGTTCCTAGCAAATTAATATTTTCCTGGTTTCCCGATGCCATGCTTCAAATTGTTTGTTGCTGCAAACTGCTGAAATAACTCAATGTCAATCCTAAAATGTTGTAGTTACATTACATGTGATTGTACTTCATCCAAAGCAACACTCTTGAATACCATGGATTTTGACTTTTGTTTTCTTTCTTGTTTTCTGTCTTGAATAGCTTTGTGTTATCAACTAGTTAGAGGAGAAGAGAGAAATCTTTACCTTCCTCAGCCTCAGGTGGCCCCAGCGCTCCATGTCAGGGCCGACATATCTCCCTGGGGTTGAGCCGACCAAATAAACCCTAATAATAGAAGAATAGAAGAGATACTTGCATAATTGCATCTTTATTCCCCAAACTAACAACTTTACTGAATGTAGATGACAACCATTGAGTAGGCGATGTTCTTAAGTCTACTTGGGGTTTTCATAAAGTTTGGTGTGAGTTTTCATTTATCACTAATGCAACTACATGCGTAACTGTACATGCGTGGTGTTTACTTGGTCTCCGACAGGTCATGCTCTCTGATTCGTTGGATCCACTCCTCCAGTTCTGGTGCGCGGTACGCTGTCAGGTATTCCAACAGGTCCCTCTTAAAGAAGGTCAGAGACTCACCTTCGTCGTCACTGCTGCCCTTTGGTAACCGTGGAAACAGGGGGCTCATCCACATCCTGGTAAGGAAATTAAATATTTATGAGAAATTCCATAAGCAAATATCAAGGTACTGTGCAACAATAAATACAACTTAAACGGGTCTTTCTATTGAATTAAATAGATTTTGATTTTAAGTTAAAAGAAAGTTGAAAATGCAGCAGTTCCTTTATCTTATCTTTTGATATGGGAGCCCAGATCAATCGGTGCAGCCTCACCACAATTTCTAAGATAAATCAAAGTTAAAAAAGAGACAGACTCACCCTTGTGATTTCTGGTACCAGTCAGCTCTGATGAGGTTGGAGGTTGTTATAACAACTCTGAAGCCTTCCTCATACCACAGCAACATCATCTTTCTGCACAGACACCATTTCATGTTTTATATAACATCAGCAAAGACTACACCCCAAGATCAGACATTTGCAAAGTGTAAATGTATGCATAGTACAACAATGTATTCTGCAATTTGCAACAGCACTCTTTCCTGTTAGTTGATTTTATTCAGAAAATACTATATTATATAATACTATATAATATAATATAGTATAAAGCTTATTTATGCATTTTAAAAGGTTAGTAACCCCTCTATTACAAAACATACATTTTCTCTTTTCATCGCAGGAAAAGCTAAGGAATATTAATAACATTAGTCAATATATATTTTCTGGGAAACATAAAAGTAATATAACATAAAAAATTACTTTAGCCATGATCATCCAAGTATAAGGAACTACCGTTTTGTCAAGTAAGCATCATTTTCAAGCCATGTTCATAATGTTAGGTCAATATTTAAGGTGAATATTAGGAAAAGTCAGGGAGTCATCATCACATTTGTAGGATTGCTCCTCTGTCTACCTTTAATGTCTGTACAACATTGTATTTGAATCTTTCTGTGAAAACATCCCAAACTGATCAGGTTTATGAATATACAGAAAACAAAACAACATGTACGATACCAGGCAGGAAAAGTGCTTACGTGTGGTGCGTTCCAAAAGCAATATCCAGCTTGGCCTGTTAGAGAAAGTCACCCGATAAGTCCCATTTAAAGGCAAATCCAAATCTCGTTAACAGGCATTTCTGAGTATGCCTAGATATACTGGTGGTAAATGTTTCGGGTGGTGGCGAGTCTTTACCTGGCAGAAGTGAACATGAGGGTAAGGCTTGGCCTGCTGCAACAGCCGGGCCTTGGCCTCTCTTTTGTCTCCATGAACAATCAGAACTGGACGATCCCTGTAAACACAACAACACAGGCCTTATTTTCACCAGAGTCATTACTGTCCTCCACTTGCATCACATATATTTGAGATAATCATGTATTGCAGCAGTTCTTCAGAATGTCCTCATATAATAATAGTAATAATTATTATAAAGTAATTCTGTAGAATTGTAAACTCCTGTTGTAACAAGAAGACATTTTTGGGTATTTCTTTTGTATTCATTATTTGGAGTCACATAATATTGATACATCTTGGAGACAAAGTTTCATTTTCTGTTTATTTATGAGAAAACATTCCACATACAAATTAGAAAGCGTATTGTACAAGCCATATCATGCTCGAGAGGCTACTAAAGAGATGTCTTTATGATAGTAGGTAGTGAGGAAGAAGTGTACTTACCTAAACTCTGATGGGTACTGATCAACCATCCAGGCAATATCAAAGCAGTAGTTAAACTATAAAGAATGAGAGCATACCTGTATTAATGGGTATCCTTCCAATGCTCTCCAACTGCAGTACAAGAGACTACAGCCATGCTAAGAGCTAGCTGTTTGAATGTACTTGTGCTAAACGCCAATATCAGAATGTTTACAATGACAAGGCTTAAAAACAGGACATTCGTTTGTTTCCGCACTTCATATGGTGACTCACCTGAGCTGACTCTTTCAGGGTCCCAAAGAGTGGAGAGAGAATATCTAGTGGGAAGAAGAGAAAAAAAAGATTACAAAATAAAATCATGTAAAAAGGCTAATGACAAGAGCTGGTATATGTACTGCACAATCTGTCTATATTCAAATCTAAACTCAGAACTATGAATTTGAGCATGTAAAGTGTCTTTAAGTACCCTGAAAAGCACGCTATGAATAAAGTATATTATTATTAACATATTATTAATACTAAGGCATCAAAGCAGAGAACTCATCTCTTTGCGGATGAAAATTAGCATCTCCATTTTACCCAAACTCATTCAACAAAAACAAGTACAGGTAAAGGGGACATGTCACGCTCATTTATTTGGGGGGGTTCTACAAGAACATGCTCCAAATGAAATAACATCCAACTCCTCTCACCTCTGATGTGCAGAGCTCCACTGTTGTACTTCCTGTCCAGGCCAGTCACTTTGTTGAGGTAGAACCTGTAGGGGTCATTCAGAGGAGGAATACTGGACTCAAAGAAGTCCTCTGGCTCGTCGATGTAGTGGAGGCGGCCGTAGGGGCTCGGGGGCCGCTCGTTCTCCACCTTCACTTTCTTTGTTTTGGGGCTCGGAGGCGCCCTCTTTGGGGAGTTACCGCGACTCTTCCCCTTCACGTCTCCATCATCATCCTCACTATCTGAGAGAGCCCAGCCTGAGCCGTCTGACACCTCATTTTTCCTCTTTCCAGCTAACGACGGACTACTTTCGTACTTCACTGTATTTACCTGGTTGGCTGCTGCTGACTGTCTCGCCTCAGAGCCAATCACAAGTGAGGATACAGGGGCGTTAGCTGGTTCTGGTTTCACCTCCACAGGGGCTTCTTCTATTTTGGGGATGGTGGGAGTGGGAGAGGCAGAGGCAGCCGGTTGGTAGCTGGGACTAGAAACAGCGGGCTGGTGGGGTTTGGATGTGGTCGTTCCAGAGAGAGGAAGATCATCATCTTCATCACTGCTGGAGACGGTCCACTTGCCATGGTGACTGTCCTGAGACATGCCTGAGTGGATATACAGAGATCAAACAGCCACAATATGATAGTGTACAACAGCATTTGAAAAGACAGGCACATGTTTACCCTGTTCTTTCTTGCTTTGACACCCCCCCTAACCTGTTATGAGTGTTATACCAAACATAGCATAAAATAAAACTTGCAGATCAGATAGGCTTTGATTCCACTTAACTGTCCAATTTGGTGGTGATCTGTGGCACCATATTCTCATTTAAGAATCTAAATGAGATCATTTTAAATGGCAGTGGATGTTTGCAGTTGCAACAATCTGCATCTAGCCAAATTTCAAAATTGCTTTAATTGGCTTAATGCAAAGTGAACATATGAACGAGATGCATGTGTCCCATAGACTGTATACATGCACAACAACATAGAAGCATGCTTAGACAAAAATGTGCACAATGTGAATTGTATGCAAACATACAGCGCTAATAAGATGTTATAATAACGATTGACAAAGTAAACAAAATGTTGCAAGCAAAACTAAGCATGCATGTTCTGCAAGATGAGATGATACAATGCGTTTATGATTAGCGTAAATAACAACGACTGAGCGTGATAATAGCTTTACCCAGAGAGTAAGGGAGCCGCAGCACAGGTGAGAGATGGTGTGAATGCAGAAACTCTTATCAATCCACCGCCAACCAAACTTAATACAATACCTGAAACAAACAACAGTACAGGAGGTGCGCACGGAACAAGTGTCCGGGCGGAAACCAAACGCATTGTCCTGCCTTTTCCTGTAGTTCCGCCACAACCGCGGTATACAAATACAAACAAAACGAGCAGACTACAAGTTTAGATAACTTGACAGATCAATAACTCAAACAAAAAACGTTCTTGAAACACGAACGAGATCCAAAACAAGTCAAAACGCGTCGTCCACTGAGTGTGAAGTTAAGTCACGTTGGTGAATATGTTTGTTCAATAGAACATGTTTTGGCCATTGGTGTTTTTATAATCGCATTTTTGAAAATGCAGCGCGTTTCCCTAATGGAAATGTGTTTGGCCCTTGTAGCGCCTTTGCACCTGTAGGCCAATGTAATGAGGTCCAACTTGTGCTTTAACCTTTATATATACAGTCTATGGCTTTAACTTATGAAGTTTTACTTGAATGCGGTCACACTTTGAACTGTACTGCTTCTTTCTGGTTAACCACATCATTTCTTTAAATTATGTATTCAGGACACATTGGGTGTGGCTTAAATATTGAAGTGTAACATTCATTCTTAATTTAAAAAGAAGTCCACAGAACATCTCATCTCAAAGTCCAATTAGAAGCTGCTCTGGACCAAGAGGTTAATTCACATCCGTTTAACATTTTTGAGATTCTAATGGTGCTATTTCGAAAACAATAAGGAAATTATTATTTCCAAGAATAGAGTTATATATCCCTTAATTATTACATTACATTTAGGTCACTTTTTTGAGGCTGTAATGGTTTAATTTACCCACTAGATGGAACTGTTTAGTTTGGACTGAAAACAAAAAGTCATTTTCATATTAAACTATTAATAATACTGTCAACTTTCCTATTTTTGAAGGTAAAGGAAAACAATTATTGCAATGTATAAAGCAGTAGCCTATGTCACAAACTAAGTTAAATTGGCTTGTAAAGTAAGTAACAGTTATACCTTTAACTTTTCTATGCTTTGTAGTAACGGTACAATTGTTAACATTTTTGTGAATAATTTGTGCATTTTTTGTTCACAAATTATTATATTTAATTATGTATGCATTCAGTTAACACATCCACAGTAATGGATGGTACGTAAGGAATCGAAGTATGTTTGTCCCTGCCTGCAGAGTAGCGGTTTTTCCGACGGTCCTGTAAGGCAGCATAAAGCCTTGGCAGACAGTGAAGGGTTAACCTGTGTAAGAGGATGAATGGATATTGTGGTGAGCAGCATCTGATTACACACAGACACCAGCAGGCATCGGAGGACGGAACACACTCAGTATCTGCCGACCGAGACTGCCTCTCATTCCCCTCCAAAAAATAAACTGTTTACATATCACTCTGGAAACTTCACTTTTTAAACCGACGAAAGAAAAGCATTGTGGTCAATTTGCCGGGTCTTCTCACCGTGTAAATGGCTCAGGGGGGTCGACGGGAGACTGCGGAGTAAACTTGCAAGATGTCGCAGTTTGTGGGGGTTTAAAAGAGGACTTACGGCTGTGTATTATTACCGGGCTGCACATCCATCGAGGCGGTCAAACTTCCGGAGGACCGTGGGTTTCTTCCTCCAGGTCGGAGAGAAACAGGTAAGAGACCTCACCTGTCTGCAGAGCACATGTTGACAGTCGTGTAATCCAGTTTTAACCTATATGTATGTATTACTGCGTAGGCGTATGCTATCTAACATCACTATTTAACCAACCAAACGGTGTTCAACTCCGGGTAACGTAGCAAAAACTGTCTTAAACTGACAGTTGGCACCTGAACTAAAGTTAGCTAAAAGCTAGTGCTCTGAAGTGGTGGAAAGTAACTAAGTATATTTACCCAAGTACGGTAAAATGTTAAGGTACTTGTACTTTACCTGAGTATTCTCAGTTAATTCTACTTTATACTCCTACTCTGCTACATTTTAGAAGCTAATAATGTAGTGTTCACACCAGGTTCACACCCCTACATTTATTTGACAGCTTTTAGTTACTAGTTACTTTTTAGATGATTAGATCATACAAAATACAAATCAATTTTTAAATACACATTAATTATAGGTTAAGATATCCAGCAGTAGTAAATACAGTTATTCAAATTAGCTCCACCTTAACTCCCCATAGATACATTCTAATTATGGTATTTTTTACAATATGGTATTGCTATAGTTTTACTAAAGTACAAGATGTTGCATTGTGAGATACTTCTCACCAATTTTGATATCATCAACAACAGCAACATTTTGACTTGCCAGAGTAGGAAGAGAAGTACAGGTGTTAAGAATGCAATACTAACTTTAATAATAATATTGGGAGGGATGAAACCCTCTTTAATGGTCACGCAGAGCACACAGCACACACAGTGAAATGTGGCCTCTGCATTTAACCCATCCTAGTACCAGGAGTAGTACTGCTGTAGGAGCAGTGGGCAGCTATTGTACAGCGCCTGGGGAGCAATGGGGGTGGCGGGTTGTCCGGTGCCTTGCTCAAGGGCACCACGGCAAGGCAGGAGGTGAACTTGGACCTCTCCAAGTAGCAGTCCACACTCCATTTTTAGATCTGGTCAGGGACTTGAACCGGCGACCCTACGGCTCACAGTCCAAGCCCCTACTGACTGAGCCACTGCTACTTTAGAAATGCTGCTAGCTTAGTTGCTGCTTGTAGGCTGAACATAGGGCCATCTCTATGATCAGATACGGACACATACAGAATTTACTGGGGGATTCATTATTACATGTATCTGTGATGTTTGATCTGTAGAAAAATTACAAAACAAATTGACAGAAGCAGAACCATAGCTAGCTTATCAAGTTGTTATGATAATATGTAGGTCGGCAATAGGATAGAAAAGACAATTTACACCCCTTTTAGCTCTGTTTTTGGTCTCCACCATTAGGGATATTGTAAACATTAGGTATGTAATAAAGGCCAAACTTCAAATGTACCGGAAAATCTAAACAATGAACTAGAAAAGGCTGAGAAGTATTACAGTGTCAGAGTTGGTTGATACGTCTGTATATGACACTACATGTAACCTTTTTCCAGCACACAGTGTCACCTGATTACATTTACTAGATACAAAATAACTTGTTAATGTTGAGATTTTAAGTCCTGAAAAGTACGACAGAATACATTTGTATTTTCAAATTGTCTTCATAAAAGTGTTGGTAAATGTCACTGATTATGCCTTCAGGACTTTAAATGTGGAAAAACAGAGTTTAGACGTCCAACCTTAAAAAAAAAGCAGCGTTAACTCATTTGTGCATCTGACACTTCAAGATGGTAAATGAGCAGGAGTATTCAAGTAGAATCCCTGAAGGGGGGGCAGACAGGCTGAAACGTTCCCCTTGCTTCAGGCTTCAAACCCTGCCAAGCAAGTGGAATTTCCTGGAAACATGTCAACGCAGAATGTGAACTTCTACCCCGTCCGTCATCTCTGCTCTGGTTGGCTCACGTATCTGTGCTATTTAAAAAAATTAAAACTTAAGTTTGTGACATCAGGAGTCAAAAGCTGAAGAGGACAAGTCAGTCACTTTCTGTTTTTCTATTTTGTCAGCACATCTTGAAACAGTTTAAGAAACCCAGAGGATTGGAGTTGACACCAGGTTCACCAAAAACACATCTGTGTACCATACAAGAGGAAAAAGCAAGAAATCCTCGAATTTGACAAAATGTAACCATCAAATGTGTTATGTCGTATAAAATGACTTTATCAAAATAGTAGTCCATCAATTTGTCTGATTGACATTTTTAAAAAGCCTGCACTCAGGATCTTTTTGTTAAAGCTGTATTTTGAGAATATAAGTCCTGGGTGTTCTGTGTATAATTCACTAGACAGCACAGCTTAAAGCAGGCACACTGGAGCCACATGTGAACAGCAAGGGAAAAACAGGTTCATCTTTGCAACGTGCAACAGATTGTGCCAAGCCTGCTGCAGCCAGCGTCCCGCCTTCAGGCTGGTGCAGAGCGAAGGGAAGCTAGCTTGGAAGGTTCCCCTTTAAGCATCATGGCCTCACTGATGTGGTTCTGGTCAGAATGAGCTGGGAGATCAGCTGTTTGAGTGGGAACAAGGCTGAGTGGCCCTTTTCCTTCAGGCTGCTGTACTCCGCCTCTCTGTGATCTGCTTTAGTTTTGTGTTCTGTCCTCGCCTCGCCCCTGTCCTCGCACCGTCACATGGTGAGCTGTCAGTTAGAGCTAGAGCCTCGGGCTGTCAGGTGTTACGGGAAGAGATCACCACATGGGCGGGGGTGTGACATGTTAAAACTGCTGCTTAAAAGACCTGCAATTATATCAGGTTCACAACTTAGGAGGGTAAATGGCACTGAGGCGTTTCGGGAAAATGGAAAATGTTTTCAATAATGTGATAAATAGGGACTATTTCATGTGCATATCACAGGATATTGACAAGAAACTTGAGAGAAATCATATGGATATTATAGATTTAAACGCTGTAATTTTCACTCAAGTCACTTTATTGAGTCTAGGGATTTGAAAAACAATGAAAGTGTTATCATAATATTGCAACAACCAATATTGTATGTAGAGGATACCTTTGCCTGAACATTGATTTTTCATGTATAATTGGAATTTACAAAGTCAGGACCAGTTTTTTGTTCTTTTTGTTCAGTATTTTAATCACGACTACACTATAATAAACATTAAACAAACCAATGGGACATGTATTATCCCCCTATAAGGTGATAATTCGTTTTTATATTTCATTTTGATGTTCATATTGTTTTATTTTGAAGCCACACTCCTGACTCACCATTTACAAAGAATGCACCAGGGCAAAGAATGATCACAGCACAGGAATGACTTTGCTTTGCTCTTGGGTTTCTTGCCTCTCGTTGTACCTTCTCACACTGTTCTTCATATCTAACCACCGTGTCATGAAGCACCTTGTATGTCTTTCTGGTTCTTCATTATTTGATGTTTATTACCAGCCAGTTGCAACCTTCTGTTTAAAAAGAAAAGGGTGTGGCTCTTAGCTCTTCATTCAAAAGTGGATAATTATTTTAGGACAGTAACTTGAATCAACCATTCTAATGGGAGACAAGCATCAGGAGAGAGTATTTTCATTTAAATACATTGGGATCAGGAATTTTGCTCATGAGAAAACTTTCAAATAAACTAAAAGTGGGACTTTTGATCCTACAAACATAACCTGAATATTTCAAAAAAGCCTTTATTTTAGTAGTTGTGAATATGATGTTTCTTAAGTTTGGAACATTTACAATTACCCTTATGTGTCTTGACTGTCTTGATATGTATTTAAAAGTGATTTGCAGTAAACAGACCGATGGAAAAATATCACTGTTTTCCTTTTGAAAATCCTGACACTCCCTTCCCAACTCATTTCCCAGGCAGGCAATTTTAGAGGTGTTAGCTAACTACTCTGACCTCCACTAGTGGGTGGGGGGCCGCCAGTCCTTGCTGTTTCATTATCCGTCCACAACAGGCTCCATATGTGGCATTTCACCATGAGCCCCAGAATGTGCCACCTTCCAGCCAGCAGGGAGACATATAACAGGGGCTCGTCCTCCACCTTCTCAGGCTGCTGGGATCTAACTGCACGCTGCTCCGCTGTCTAACAACCCTCTCTGTGTTTCCCTCTGCTTTGGCATCTGCTGCCTCTCTGTCTGTCCCCTTTTCTGTCTCTCAGGCCCGAGGAGACAAAGACTGTCTTCTGTTGGACATCTGTCCTTCTGTTTTTCATCTCTGATAAGGTAAGTTCTGCTGGGCTCTACGCTTTAACAGTGTCTGCATGGTTTTGCTCCTGTGTAACATGTGGTTTGTGTTGTTCTTAATAATTGTTCCTATTGTTTTCCAGTCATTTAGGAAAGTAACTATGTCCAATTAAACCAATGAATGCTAAGTTAAAGCATTACAAATCCACTACATGTCAGAGACAAATGTTGTACTTCTTTATTCCACTAGTTATCTGACAGCTATAGTTACTTTGAAGATTTGACCTATAATTAGCATATGATTATATATGAAATTCAATATGTTGTTATACAGTCAAATAAACTTCCCAACAGTATTAAAAATGTGTTTTTTGGCAGTCAACTACAATATTAAAATGTTGCATAGTGAGTACATTTTGACATTTCAAATACACTTTGGACTTTTACCCACTGCCTGCCATCTAATAACAGTTCTTCATTTGGGAATCATGGAATAGCTTCCCACCATTTTGGTTTACAGTAGAATAATCCATTTAACTTAAAACGTCAAAAGTAACCACACAACAATGTATATTACTCTACAAGTCCTGCTCAAGATAAATGTATAATGTTTCTACATTAATGTCTGAAATAAAGCTAAACCTATGTTATATATTTAGTCGAGATGTGTTCTTAGATTACCCCGAATGTTTCCAACAATTTTCAAACCGAGCTCAAATCTAGGTATTGGGCGTGTCATTTGGTCTCCTGTAGTTGTGTTGCCACCTTTTCCACAAGCGGTAATAGTTGGGGTTGTCTGCGTGACACCAATTAGATTTATTTTATTTGTGCCTTAGTTAAATGGAGATCCCTGGAAATGTGTTTCAACTTTTGCACCGCGTCCTTTCCACTTCCCCCTCGACCACGTGCCAAATGCAGCCCCACACTGAAATGAATAGGAGGACTGGTGTTTTCCCTCAACGCCTGATCTGATGTGCATGCAGCCTCACAGCGATACCCTCACAGATACCATGCTATGGCTACCAGCTACATTTAATCCCCTCAGTATTTTCATTTGTTGACTTTGTTGATGGAATCTTGTTGTAGCCTCACAAATCCAGATGATATCTCTTAAGTCTTCACTTTGAAATGTGATTGAGCCTGACCAGATACGATTTCATCAACCCATGAAGTAAGAGGATTTTCTGGTCAATTTCCTGACACACCACCTATCAAAAACATCTGAACAGTAGACAGTATTAGTGTTAAGGCAATGTGTTAGGACTGTGTTAGGACTGGGAAGAATTATTGTTGATGTATAATTAAGGAAAATAATGCAGTGTTGTAGTCACTCATACTTAGTGGGTGAAGAAGAGTCATTCACTTGTTCTTTGTATGACATCTGTCGCAAGCAACAGACGTTTCTTGGACTTTTTCCGTTTATGCCTTTAATGATGATGAGGTGCTGGTTGGTGGATTTGTTTCTCTTTGGAAAGAGCCATGCTGGCTGTTTCCCCATGTTTCCAGTATTTAAGCTAAATGTAGCTTCTTGTTTCAAAGAAAGCTACTAAGTTTATTTCAGAAAATATCGAACCATTATTTCATATTTGCACCAACTAGGATTCTACAGGACAGAAAGCTTCTCAACATTTTCTAACCTGCTGCCATTTTACCCTCTGAATAATTGTGAAGAATATTTTGACTTTTTGATAGTTATAAACAATCAGATTAAGTTAAAAGTTTAGTCTTTTTTTAACCTCTATGATAAATTGTTGCATCACTTGATATCGATCATCGATAAAGTGTGACACCCCTAGTAGGTTCACTGTTTGTTTGCATTGCCGTATTGGCCAATGTTTAATAAGGAACTATTAGTCTGTCATGTTGCTGTTAGATCTGAAGCTGTCACTATGTGGAAGGCTTTTCCTCCTCACTTCCTCATCGTCTTCACTCTTCACTCAGCATGTTTGTGCTGGGTAACTTTGCACTTGTGATGAGACGGAGGCCATGGAGCAGTGAGAAAAAGTCCTCCTGTTGGCCTTTTTAATGAAGCTTCAGTTCCAGCTGAGACACACTGCAGAGGTTTTTAACATGGAAACAAGGCTAATAAAACAGCTTGAAGGCAAAGGCATCCAAGTAGTGATTCACTCCAAAACTCTAAACATTTGTTAAACTTCTGTGGCCTCGGCTGCCATTTAAAGGGATAGGAAGAGCTGCATGGTGGTTGTGGAGGAAACTTCTGTGTAGCAATGCAGTGGGAGTCACCGACTCATGAAGGAGACACGAGGAGAGCTGGAGCTTTGATGGCAAACACTGATGATTTATTTGGAGTTTCGGCCGGAGAGTTGACAAGACAGGTGGTGTGTAACGGGTTGACACAGCGGTTGCCAAACCAATTCTGAAGAACTCTTTCTGCAGCTCGATGTTTTATCTAGTTCGAAGTGTAATAGTCAACATTCTTTATCAGCGAGACTAAGCAATATGGACCCTGAATCTAACTAGAGCTTTCCTCCATAGACTGGCAACAACAATGTGCCCAAGCTGCCCCTCCTTAAGAGAGATAGCAGCTATACCCAAGGCCGTAGACCAATGCCATGGGAAAGGAGACAGTGAGAGGAGAAAAGGACAAAACTGTGTCAAAGGATGAATACCTAAGCAAATTATTTCCCTAACAGTGGTGGCATTCAAAGAAACTCATAATGTGGTTTAAATCTGCCAAAAGCAATCTTTTTGGTATCACCAGCATGGCTTTCTTTCTTTAAACAGCCAGTCTCTCATTTTTGAAAGAGACAGCAGCACTCTGGCACACAGCTGTTTCTCAGGCTCTTGTATGATGCCAGCTGTTTCCATAGTAAGGCAGCTAGGGCAGAAAAAGTATCGACAACGCTTCTGTTTCTAGAAGTGCGAGGCGGCAGGCCGTGCTGTGCACCTACAGTACAAACTCTCACAAACTGCTGGAATGCAGAAGTATCAGAGGAGCTTATGGACTAATTCTCGTGCAGGCCTCCACATGCTCGATGTGTAGAAGCATGGAGACAAAGCCCGGCTGCAGGGAAACTGTTGGTGTACATTAATCAGATTAATGACTGTGAGTTTTTCCACTGGAGCTTATGAGGTTTGGACCTGCCTCTCTATCCGTCACTCCCCCCTCCTCATCCACCCCTCCCCCCCTCCTCCCCCTATTTACTCGCCTGACCCATTTCTCTATAAACCAACAACCAGAATCCCCCTTCTGTCCCTCCATCCCTCTCTCTATCTCTCTCCAGCCATCAGGGATATTAAACAATGCTTTTTGACTATTGTTTAATGCCATGATTGACAGAATTACACGTCTCTGATTAACTTTGCATCTGAGCAGAGAAAATATTGTACATTTTGTTCTAGGCTTAGAATGGGAAAAGACTGAATAATCAGCAGTTTTTTTGCATTGTATTTGTAGTTTGTTGTGGACTACAGATCTATAGCTGTACCACTGATTTGAAAACCGTTTTATTTACATTTAAAAAAGACTTAAATTCCCATTGTTTGTTTTTTTTGTAAGTAGAACCCGGGGTAAATTAACAAACCTATTTACGAACCTGAAGCATGATACAACATGAGCATCACATCTTTGCTTTCACAGTAATCTTTACTAAATATTCTTGTGATGCTTTGAGAAATCCTAAACCTTTCATTATCGGGTCACCATTTCTGTTTCTCTTTGGCATAGGAACAGTAACTTGGATCAGTTAACCTTTTTATAATGACATTTTTGTAAGTCAACTCGTGCAGATGCTTGTTGCCCCTTTTCTGCACACATATTTCTGGATAAACAGAAAATATTCCTTTTTATGCTCTTAATCCCACTTTTAAAGCGCTGAGTGGCTCAGTTGGCTTTTTCTAAACGGGGGCATATTTCTTCATCATTCAGGGATACAATATAAAATGACTGGTGTTTAAGTATGTGTGGTAGGACAGCCCCACCTTAACACACAATCACAAAGGATTCATTCTTAATGCCATTTGATACCCGATTTATTTATTTGGCTGCGTCTGTATTTTGTCGTTTTTCTTTTTTTTAGCTTGACAAACCAGCTCCACATGCCTTATTTGAAGATGTTGCTATGTAACAGAAACAACAGCCCCGCTTTAGTTTGTCAACTTCCTCAACACCTATCTTAGCTTTAACTTCATTTGTGTTCACCTGCACTTCTCTCACTTATCCGTCACCAGCTTTCCTGTCTTATTCTTCTCCTCTTTCTTCGTTCCTTCCATCACTTCTTCTCGTCTTTCAATGCTCCTCCTGTTCTGTGTCAGTCGGGCCTGACCGTCTGCTGCCCAGCTTTGGACGCAGGACATACCTGTAGCTTCTGGATGCTTTCAAATGCTTAGTGGATATATGAAAGAGAAACCAGGGGCCACACGATAAAATAATTCTTGAGGCAAAAACAAAAATCGAATAGACATTTTTTCTTTCTTCGTTTTTTTGTCGTAAATAATGTCCTGTCAAGAGACCATATCATCTTGATAATTGATGACCTTTTGTTAGACGTTGGTTCTCATGTGTCTTACATACTCTCATACCCCTCTCCGCCCTCTGACTATACTTGTCTGTAGCTCCAGCAGGTCCCTGACCTCCAGGACGGTCTTAGGTCAGTGCACTGTGTGTTTTGGTTAAACCGAGGGGATTGAACCCAATGTAATGTAAACATCCTCAAAAAACACTAGCACTTTCACCACGAACAGATGGTGGGATAGTCCTCAGCCCAGCCGCCCTTCAACGCCCTAAGAGCCTTTTAAGGAATTAAAGGATTTAAAAGCAAATTTTTAATTCAGTATTTCAATTAATATATTCAAATGACTTAAAGGAGCAGTAGGTAAGTTTGAGAAACCACCTCGAGTGCACAAAAATTCCAAAGTACACAACCGAAAAGAATCCGCCCCTTCCTTCAGACTTCATACAGAGCACCTCCTCCAACACACATGAACGCGCACATGATCATGATAATGAATGTAAAACAAATGTATAACACAGTTATTGTCAGTGCTTATAT
>CALSBZ010041620.1:57298-77344 GCA_943591055.1 Gobionotothen gibberifrons
TGTGTGTGTGTGTGTGTGTGTGTGTGTGTGTGTGTGTGTGTGTGTGTCCTATAATCTCCCCCTCCCAGTGTGTTTGAGCAGCTGAGTAAAATGGGAACCTGTAACAGTCATAAATCCTCCCAGTTTAGAGCTGACAGCTGCTGGGAGGCTTTTTCTGGTCCACCACCAGCCTCACATCCTTCCCAAACACAGTTAGTTGTTATTTAGTTTTGATGTTATAGAATTAAACCCAGATTCACCCCCACTGCAGACTGTTTAGTTGGGATTAGTCTAGAAAAGGTTTCTCAAATGCGCAGTTGTGATGCTTTGAGCACCATACAATTTAATTTATATATTACATTTGAGCAACTCATGACTTTAATTAACTTCAAATGAATTGTCGGACATGCAAATGGTTTACAAATTGTAAACAATTGCTTTCATTACTTTCATTGTGTTACACCAGATAGTTTTGAGTCTGTTTGTCTATTGTAATGTGTATATAAGTTACTAGAGCTAAATGTACTGAATGGATTTATATTACTGTGTATGCAGGAGTACATCTGACACACAAACAGATGAAAGGAGCAGTCAGCTGTTACAGACTACAGCTGAGCTGACTCAGAGGAAACCAAGGACATCAGAGAAATGCCTTTAGTTTAGCAAACTGAGCATTCATTGTCTTTGTAGAAGATCATGTGTTTATTTTATTTTCAAATATCACAGGCTGTTCTTTATACTTTGTCTCCTGATAGATCAATTACTTGTGAATTACCTATAGTCCTCTGACTGACTTCGTTCTGACTGCATTTCGACTACTCTGTTTTTTTTAAACAAAAGGAAATAGTGCATTTGTTGAGGACTATTTTTTGTGGTGGATTAATCTACATTTGTGAGCATTTGTGGCAGCAGGAAGGTGTATTTGGGAATTAGTCAAAATAAACTTCAGTGTGGTAATAAAGGAACATCTGGTCACTCTGGTTGGTAGTGGTCTTTGTGTGAGATGCATCCTTTAACCTCGAGAATTTAAAATAAACATAACCCTTAAAAACGTAACTAAACATTTGAAGAGTCCCCACATGACCCCTCTAAAGAAGCTTCCAGAAGAAAATTCCTGAAGCGTTTGTTTTAGGCTCAGCTGCCACCATCGACCTCTCTGTCTCGCATTTAACAAACTTTTGAAGACAACTGCTACAGGTCCCAAACACACACATTCAAACACACACACTGAACCAACATCTATAAAGAGACCAGACTGCTGAGGTATTTTCATTTACCTCTCTTTTCTTCTCCCGGCAGCAGACAGGAATTATCTGCTGGCAGGATGGCAGAGTAAGTCCTGATCTATACTTTATGAATCTACAAAACTCACAGAATCACTGGTAATCATATTTGTTCTTCTGTCTTCCTGTTTCTCTGAAGGAAAAAGGTATCGACGAGTCGGAAGAATCAGATCAAGGTAAAGTAGGATCAAGCTTTTGTTCTTTGTTTTTCAAATGTTGTGAGGCAGTGTTTACAAATTGTAGGGATTGAACTGAAACACTATCACCATCATAAATACAATTTCAAATGTATCTACTGTAATTTGCAGTTTAATCAAGTGTTTTTATTTAGAAGGTTTCCTGTTTATTTTTGTACTAACTCTACCTTTTCTCAAAAAATATGAACAATTGACTGGGACGGCCTCCTTGGAGTTTTCTGACCTCAACCAAACTCCACCACTTTCTATTTTAAACTCCATTACCTTTCTTCTTGTGTCACTCTCAGGATAACTAGTTACAATAGAGGAATCTAATCAGCAAACATTTTGATAATACATTCATAATTTATGTCATGTGTAACACAAAGTTGGCAAACATTTACTTCCAGCTTGCCCTATACAGTTATTTGCTGCTTTTCTCTGTTTTGCATGATTTTAAAGTTAAAATGTATATTAGATTTTAGACATTTCAACACACTATTATTGATATGTTTTCATATTTTCTGATATTTGACTAAGCAATTACATTACATTACATGTCACTTGTTAGACGCTTTTATCCAAAGCGACTTACATACTCAATACTGGACAATCACCACAGGAGCAAAATGGGGTGAAGTGTCTTGCCCAGGGACACAACGACATGCTGACTGCAGTGGGGTTTGACCCTGTTACCCCCTGAGCCGAACACCAACGCACAACCCACTGCGCCACACGCCTCTCTAATTCATTAACTATTAATTGATAAAAAAAGTGTTGAAGAAAAAATTATCCTCAGATTAATTAAGATAACTGAGCATTATTGATACTTCAAATATCCGTTATTTCATTATCATATATTTGTATTATTTCTTCTTTGTTTGAC
Source organism: Gobionotothen gibberifrons (assembly GCA_943591055.1). Taxonomy (NCBI): domain Eukaryota; kingdom Metazoa; phylum Chordata; class Actinopteri; order Perciformes; family Nototheniidae; genus Gobionotothen; species Gobionotothen gibberifrons. The sequence goes on from CALSBZ010041620.1 coordinate 59,623, forward strand.
CAATATGTGAATGAAGAAATGTAGAATAATTGTAACATCAATCTAACACAGTAACAACATTTAGATTAATAAAACATGAGAAAGGTGGAAAAACATATATTCATGGTTTTTAAAATGCACTTTTAACAAAGTTAGACTTAACACAAACTTAAGTTTAGAAAGTGCACCAGAATAAAGAAAGTATTATTGGGGGGCTTAACCTATTGAAGTGTCTGTTACCAGCACTAGAGGCTTTAATCCAGTTTATATCCATTATGTGGCCAACAAATGTGTATGGTGTATTAAGACAGTTAGAAAGCAGCTTCTTATCCTATAATAAACACTGGATTGAGACTTCCGGTCCTCATGGTCATCCTCTCCTCCTCCTCCTCTTCCTCTCAGAGCTTGATGCTCCAGATCAGTCAGACGATTCTGGAGGAGGAGGCGCGGGAGGCCAAGCGAGAGAAGATAAGACACATGGAGGAGAACTGTCCCTCCGTCTCCATCCCAGGAACCATGTCGGATCTCCAGGTAAAACTCAACATCACCTTTATGTTAAATAAAGATAAACACAACAGACACGGGAGATGTTAGTCTTAGCAGCTTTAAAAGGCCGGTTGATACTGCAGAGCCAAATGGGTTGGCATTTGAACACACATTAGGTTTTTATAAATACACTTTTATTTAGCATTCAACAACAATTCCCATGTCGTTTAGTGCCGTTAGGGAAACTAAAATCCCAACTCCTGCTGTTAAACTTTTTTTTTTTAAACATACTCTACTATAATCCACTGGAGACATCTTTCACTTTTCCCAACACTTCTAATTTAAATATGTGAGAGTCTCTCTTTACATTGTCCTTTTACTGTCCAGCTATTTTTGCCAGGACATGTCTCCATGCTTTAATGTTCAAAAAGCTCTTTATTGTTCTCATACTGCCTGTGCTGCAGCACCTCTTTTCACCCTCTGTCTGAAACCAGAGCCCAGTCTGCTCTGATTGGTTAGCTGGCCGGCTCTGTTGGGATTGGTCGACCTCTTAGAGATGTCCTGCCCCTTAGCTTATCACGTAATGCGTTGGAGCCATAGGTTGGAGCGCAGGGAACACCCCAGAAAGCATAATAGGGGCCTCTTTAAGCTGTGTGTTTTGAGACGATTATCAAAGTTTCCGATATCAAAGCACCGTATTTTCCGGACTAAGTAAACAAAGGAGTCCGATGGAGGAGTTTCAGGCATGGGAACACAATGATTTTAACCTTTTGCAGACCGTTTACATTCAGAAATACCAATATAACACACTACAGAAAAGGGAAACCCCCCAAAAAAGACAACAGGGCCTCTTTAAGGTTAATTGAAAACCTTGATTATAAAAATCTTATGTAGAGAGGAGGCGAACCAAATGGAGAACATTTACATTTAGCAATTTGTCCAATATTCGCTATTAAGTATTACAGTGTAATAGCATTATTTGTACCCAATCACATCTCTATACTACCTCATAGGTCTATGCCTTCTGTCTCGTTTTTTTTCCTCAACCCTATTTTCTCTCTTACTTGCTCTTTCTTTCTTTTCCTTTCTATTACAACAATCAGGAGCTCTGTCGGAAAATTCACAAACAGATTGATTTGTTGGACGAGGAGCGATACGACATGGAGAACAAAGTGAATAAATCCGACAAGGAGGTAGGTCGTTTTTTTAAACAAATGTTACTTAATTTCAAGAACCAATATCAGCTACACCATATTTTAAGTACCAGGGCTGATCATTTGAACCATATGTCAGGAGGCCACAATTGTTCACTCATCCCCAAATTCTAGATTTTTAAAATTCTTTTTGTATTCCACTCGGGTCATTCTCCACGGGAACATTGCAAAAAATAAAGATTACATGGGCCCTAGTATGCAAATGCTCAGGTTCATATTTGTATTTTGTGCCTGTTTACATGATTTAATATAATTTAATCTAAATTAATCAAAAATGCTTTATGTTTCTCATACTGCCTGTGCCGCAGCACCTCTTTTCACCCTCTGTCTGAAACCAGAGCCCAGTCTGTTCTGATTGGTTAGCTGGCCGGATCTGTTGGGATTCAACACTCAGAGAAGTCCCGTCCCTTAGCCTATCACGTACAATGTGTTGGAGAGCTAGCCAATAGAAACATGAGTGTCACATATTGATGTCTCTATGTTAGGGTTGTAAACAAGGAACTACAATCGAGGTGTTTCAGGCAGTGGTTAGGAAAGAAACTCCCTCTGGAGGGAACTTTTGGAGCCTTTGCAGACCATTTACATGTTCAAAAACCTATATAACACAGTACAGGAAAGGGAACACCCCAAAAAGCATAATAGGGCCACTTTAAGGCTTGTCTTGTAATCACATTTATATTCAAGACCACCCACACCAGCCATTTTCCATTGAAACAGATTGCAGAACTTTAATTATAGACACACTTACAGATGGTCTTCTTTGTCAGATTGACGACCTGAGGATGAAGGTTCAGGATCTGAAGGGGAAGTTTAAGAAGCCGGCCCTGAAGAGGGTGCGGATGTCGGCCGATGACATGCTGGCCGCTCTGCTAGGCTCCAAACACAAAGTGTCCATGGACCTGAGAGCCAACCTGAAGCAGGTCAAGAAGGAGGTGAAAGAGGAGGTGGGTGCTTCAGATTTTGTATTAAACACTAAAGGAAAACTCAGAGGATTACATTTTCACAGTAGTTCTTTGGTTCCATCTCTGAAATCAAACTGTGGCATGAATATACAACAACAAACAAAAAAATACATTAAAAGTGTTTTGAATAATTTATTCCAAGGGATTTGAATCTCTTTTTCTCTTACTTTGCAGGAGAAGCAAACAGGAGATTGGAGGAAGAACATCGAAGACAAGGCCGGGATGGGCGGCAGGAAGAAAATGTTCGAAGGAGAGGTTTAAACCCTAGTGTGTTGTTTTTCTGTCTACAAGGGTTTTTAATTTCTGTATATTATGTTGTGACAATGTGTATAAAATATAGAATAAATAAATTATGTAATGCTTTGTGTTTCATGGCAATAATTTGATATATCATGAAAGAAAAATAGGTTGCTACAAAACAAATATTGTAAGTGCTAAAATCAAGATTAACACATTTCAATATAGGCAACATCTGGCAACATTGACTCAATGAAAGTCAGGCAATTAAGTGTACACAAATAATAGAGTTTTTGGTTTTATACTGATTTAAAAAAGGCTATACAAGCTTATTACTTATTACTTTGCTTAATAGAAAAGAGAAACAAATATTTGTGTGCAAACCTCAACATGCTCTGATAAATCCTGCTCTAATTTGTATTGACGTGTTTTGGACATGCAATTAAAACGTTTTAAAACGTAGACACTATCTGTACACTGAAAATGTGTCTGATTGTGCAAGAATAGATTACCCCATAGAGCACTAACCATGTCGTTTTTAATCGTGTTCAGTATAGTCATTCCAATACAATTTACCACATTTTTCACAACAGATATTCCAGGGCATTTTAAATTACGCCCTTGGAATTTAAACAGTTATGTAGTCCTCAACCTCATTGGAGCTACATGAAACATTGATACTATATTTTATTGCGTAAAATAAAAATAAAACGGTAACATAACATAAAACAAATAAAGTAAGCAATACATATTAATTCACATATTTTAACTAAACTCATTGTTTTTAGTGTGGAAATGTTGTCCTTTTCAATAAAGTTTTTGGGAAGAAGGGTTTTTTCAGTCACGTGATGTGACGTCACGAGTAGGTCCTGTGATACGCTGGTGGAAGTAAAGGGAATCAAACCATCAGCTACAACAGCAGGCCGAGTTTATTAACAATACAAGACCAGTATCTGTAAATTACCGTGGAAAGGACCGAGACAAGGCGCTTCAGGTCGCGCTGCTGGCCGCTGAAACCCCCACAAAGAAACAAAGATGACGGCGGCGGTGTTTTTCGGCTGCACCTTTATTGCCTTCGGCCCGGCCATCGCTCTGTTCCTGTTTACCATCGCCCGGGATCCGCTGAGGGTCATTTTCCTAATAGCCGGGTGAGAGTTAATCTATATTCTTTGAGGCTAAGGTGAAAGTTAACTTATCTTGAGAAAGCAGCGTAGAACTGCCGTGTTTAACGCTGATACCCCAGTATTTACCAGTGTAGCTTGGTAGCTAACAGACCGCTTTCTTAGCTAGCTGCTACTAATAGCTTCCATTTTGGGACTCAGTCTTGATAGTTTCTTTCTTATTACACAAACTTAAAGAACATACTCCAGACAAATATGCAATGGGAAGATACATATTTAGTTTTAGAGTCCATTTCCTCTTCTCTTTTTGTATGTTTAGCATTACTTTTAACAATTTTATTTTGAATCAAGCTAGCAGCTATTCACCACATTACTAGTTGTAATTACAATCAGTGCAGGATGATTTAGCCAATCACAGCCCTCTTTATTTTTCAAAATGAGACCCGTTAAAATGATATTTTACATTTTTACAATTAACAATGAAAAACTGAAAAAAAAAATAGTTTTCTTGATGTTGACACCAAAATGTGTGAAAGTTAGTAAGTAAAATGTATTTCTCAAATCAGACTTAAAGGTGGGGTATGTACGTTTGAGAAACCGGCTCGAGATACACTTGTTGTTATATTCCATGGAATGCTCTTAACATCCCGATAGCAATGAATATCTTAAGTGCTTTGACAACAAATCCATACAAAAATGTCATCTGTGGAAGCCGTAGTACTGTAAAAAGCACGACCAATCATCTGAGCCGGCCCGGCTAAAATAACTGGATGGCCTACCTGCCTGTCAGCCTTCCATCTGTGCACAAACGTATCTCGTGCCCTCATTGGTCATGTGCGGGTTCGTGTGTGTTGGAGGAGGGGCTCTGTAAGGAAGTGGCAGATTTTTCAGAAAACTCAGAATTCCCTTATTAGACATTTTAATATTGTGATATGTATCAAGTTAGTGTTTTCTTTTTTTCTGGTTTGAAAGGATTACAGCCATATCCCATAGTGATATTTGGGCTGTCCTATACAGCCCATTCACAGTCTGATTTTAGATTTTCAGGAAAAGACAACGTAAACTTACCTGAAATGTTTAAATCATTTATTATAGATGAAATGTTTTTGGATTTGCAGGGGGATTTTCCACAATTTTCAGCCATTATAAAATCAACCGATTTAATTCATTATTTCTACAAATTATTGGTAATGTAAATACGTTTTAGCTGCATCCCAACATGAAAGTATCACATTTTCACATGACTACAGTTGGTCTGCTTTCACAGGTTTTTAGATGTGATTAACTCAGTGCTGGCGGTATTAACGTAGTAAAGGACATTTTGGCCTGTTTTTTATACCTGACCCTCAGGCCAGGTCTTGTTCCAAAAATGGACAGCCTGTTGAAATATGAACACCCTGTTTAGACTATAAAACCGTTTGTGACTACTAAGAAGTGATGGTAGGTCAATAAGGATATTAGTTATTTAACTGAAATCATACTAAAGATTACTTTTAGGAATCCTCTCGGGTGTCACACTGGCCTGTTTCTGAGCCTCTTTTCATATAACTGATTGTGTATCTGTTTATTTCTCATCAGAGCGTTTTTCTGGCTGGTGTCCCTTCTGCTGGCCTCGCTGGTCTGGTTCATCTCGGTTCAGATCAGTGATAAGGAGAGCGCGGCGCAGCAGAAAGGGCTCCTCATCTTTGGAGTGGTGCTGTCCGTCCTGCTGCAGGAAACCTTCCGCTTCGCCTACTACAAGCTGCTGAAGTAAGTCGCTGCTACAACACTGTCTGACGCTTTTACAGACGCCTCATCCTCAACACAGTCTCTGTTATCACACTCAATCTGAGGACATTCGGTGGGAATCATCTGATCCTGAGCTTTTTAACACCATCAGAGTTCTTACACATTCTTTCCAGTGGAGTTGTGTTCTGTGGCATGAATTCACATTTATTGAATTTTAATATAATCAGTCAGCAGGGGATTTGTACTGCTTGTAGAAATCTGATGTAAAATAAATACTTTTACAGAAGTTTGACATCACTGAAGGAGGGAGGGGAGTGTAAACATAATCCTGAGGACAGTAACTAGTATATCAGCTATATACTAGTATACACTAAGTGTATATTTAATACACTTTTTGTTTTACTGCTTTTGCGATTTTATACAATAAATTGTTGTAGTCAATAGTCATTTCTACTTCAATATCTACCTCATTTTCCATGAACAGTACATTTAAAAGATATTTAAATGTGATCACAATGACTTTTTTGAATTTAATTTCATCACACAGATTTAGATGTAGCATGGAATTAGAACAGAGCAAATGTGAATAACATCAGCAGCCACTAGAGGGCACTACAGTGTAATCATCTTTGAACTATTCTGCATTGAAATGAATGCCAGTGCTTCCTTGACCCAGCCCAGAGCCCTATAATAGGCTCTGACCCAGTCTATGCTTTTATGAACAGAACTAACACAGAGAAAGTGATTCAGAAACAAGTACTTGGTGTTTATAATGCTCTACTGCCTAATACTGAGGGAGAATAATACGCTGCTTTGCTTTTGCTAGTTTAAACAACAGATCACATTCACAAGAATATATCATCAGTGTTAATGTGCTAACAACCAGATGAAAAGCAGCTTTGGTTCATGTTTTGTCACAGTTGCAGACAGTCTTTTAATAACAATCTCCACTTATTACCATGCATGCACTTTTAATGTTATTTATTTGAGGTATTATGTTGCATCTATGACTACTATTTTTAATAATCTGACTTTTATCCTTAGTTAATTGATCAAATGTTTGTTTTATGAAATGTCGCAATTTCCCAGAACCAAAAGGCTATTTCATCAAATGTCTATTTTTGTCTGACTACAGTCCAAAACCAACATATATTCACTTCATTCCCATCAAAAATAAAAACAAACCACAAATATTCATATCTGAGAGTATAGAACCCGCAAATGTTTGCTTTAAATAGTTGCAAATACATTTTGTGTCAATCGATTAACCAACAGTACTTTAAAAGAGGCTGAATGATGTCATTAAAACCAACATTTCCGGTTTTTGCCATACTTTCATTCTGTTAGGAAATGGATAGAAACCAGTGGTAAAATACTTTACTACTATACTTTACAAATACTTTACTCCATTTTAGAAGAAAATGCATAAATCTTCGCTGCAAAGCTGTATGTTTAATTGTGTAGTGGAATTATTTATGGGAAGAAGTCATAAAAATAAGGCCTTTTCCTTTTTTTTAATACCACACATATTTTTGCCGTTTTTGAGGTAAACACTGTAGCTCAAGTGGAGTTTGTGTCAGCTCCAAAAGATGACTTGCACAATGTCAAGAGACATTTTGTGAAAAAAATCAAAAGCTGACTTTTTGACTGTTATAATCATCATCACACCCTGACTCCTAGCTGTATCCCCTGTTGTGTCCCAGTCTCCCACCATTAGTCATTTTCTGTTAAAGGTTCATTGTTGCAGGCCGTATCGTCTTCCTCTGTCTGACATCCATATTTCTGACTGATGACGTTGTTTACAGCTCACAGTGAAGAACGGGAGCTTTAGGCTCATGTGTGTGTTTGTGTGTGTGTTCTCTTTCAGGAAAGCAAATGAAGGCCTCCTCACTCTCAGCCAGGAGGAAACCATGCCCATCTCCATACGGCAGCTGGCCTACGGTACAGTTAGTCTGCACTTCACATCACCTGCTAATACTCTTATTCTTTACTTTTATGTCTAAAGAATAACGATATCTCAAACGCTGTTGCTTCTTTTAGCCATTCTTCTTTTAATCAGTTGTATATGATGCATCAAAAATGCTCATATCGTCCATTTCTGTGGAATAAACCACTCCTCTTGTCGTCCTGGTTACCTCAGTGTCCGGCCTGGGCTTCGGCTTCATGAGCGGAGCGTTCTCCGTGGTGAACATCCTGGCAGACTCTGTGGGGCCCGGGACCATCGGGATCCACGGAGACTCTCAGCACTACTTCCTGTCCTCAGGTACCAAAGCTCACTAAAAACCTTTTGGAACGTTCCAGATGGAATCGCTACAATGTGTACTTTGATTTTTAAATGCTTTTGTTAGCCTTTTACAGTCAATAGATAGTTGTGGCTCTCTCTACTCTTACATTAAGATGTTCTAGCTGATGCAGACAAGCCAATTAAGAAACACATTGTGTATTTGATGAAGAAATGTAACCCTTTTTCAGCCTTCATGACCCTGGCCATCATCCTGCTGCACATGTTCTGGGGCGTGGTCTTCTTCGACGCCTGTGAGAAGCAGCGCTGGTGGGCGGTGGGCGCCGTCGTCATCAGCCACCTCCTGGTGTCCTGCCTGGTGAGTGTTGCTGGGGGTCTGAGCATGATCAGGGCTGGTGGGAGGAACTGTTGTTCAAGACCGGAGCAATACAACTGATTTCAATAGACTTCACTCTCATGTGCAACACAAGTCCAAGAACTAGGGATGTCCCGATCACCTTTTTTTGCTCCCGATCCGATTCCGATCATTTGATTCTGACAATTTGCCGATACCGATTTTTCCCGATCCAATCTTTATGCAATGCATTAAGAGAAAAAAAAGGAAAAAAGCATTCAAGTTGTCCCTTAAGGTTATTTTTTTTATTTAAATGACAGTACCCAACTACCCATTCTATCCAACATGGATATAGCTTCTTTTTTTCACAGCAGCATTGGATCAGTTCAGTTGTGCAACATTGGATCAAAACAAAATAAAGCTTATCAGTACTCTATTAGACACTGCGCCCACTCTGTTGCCAGATTTGAGAGAAATAAGCAACCAGGTCTATGAAAACAAGCCCCAAAGAAGCAACACATACATGATGTTGTGTAATTTGAAACCAAAACTAAGGCCTCAGGATGACTTTAACACTTGAACATGGTCATTTTTGTTTTGTAACAATAAATGTAAAAAGAAAAAAAAATCCCGATCCCAGATTTTTTTCCTCCCGATTCCGATCTTTTGAAAATCACGTGATCGGCACCGATCCCCGATCACGTGATCGGATCGGGACATCTCTACCAAGAAGTGTGTTCATAAGAAATCTCTACACTCTTTTACGAAAGCGCTGCATTAAATGTAGAGTTATTTTGTTATATATTAGTAACTCATGCATTGTCCATAAAGCTCCGTTTCACACTGGGCTCATGTGTTTTAACTTCATGGTTTTCTTTTCTGTGACGTTTCACATGAGTCTCAATGTGATGAGCAATGGGGCGTTGTGAACATTTAATGTCACTGTTTTTTTTTAGCCAAAATAATAGCAATTTGCAATAACATCCTAATAATCATCAACATATGCTTAACAACATGTATATTGATTGCATCACAGATGGGATGCATACTTTTTAAAGGCCAAAAACGGTATTAAACATTCATTAATAAAGTCATCATAAATGATAAGGTCCCCTGCGTTAATAACGATTTTGAAATGGCAAGTTTTATTTGTTGATTGCGTTATTTTAAAAGGCTTTATTATTCACGTCTCTACTGTGACGGTAGGCTGAACAGCTCGTTTGAAGGTACACATGAGGGTATTCACAGATCATGGAAATTCCCCGTGATGAATTATTAATGTTGCTGTTATTGCGTAATGAATATTATTCTCCCATCATCTCCCACGATCGGAGAATAATATTCATTATATCCGCTTATTACCTTTTTTGACATTATTACTTGGTATAGTGGCCATTTTCTCATATGTCTGACTTTCATCATATAGCGTTATCTAAACCTTCACAAACTAATGAGCTAATCCAAATGTTTCATCGCAAAACCTTTTTCATTGTACTATCATGTTGACCCGTGTTTCCTGTCTTCTCCCGCAGACCTTCCAGAACCCCGAGTACGTGGCCAGCCTGGTCCCCACCTACGTCATCCTGTTCGTGATGGGCATTTGGGCGTTTTACTCCGCCGGCGGCTCCCTCAGGAACCTCAAACTCTGCCTCACCTGCAAAGACAAGGACTTCCTGCTCGCCAACCACCGGCCCAGATAACGCAGCACACAGGGCGCTGTGCAGGACTCTTTACCCAAAGATGACCGAGTTCACACACACACACACACACACACACCAACACACACACAAAACACAGCGAGGAAGCAGAGTTAACCTTCTGTTCATCTGCTGTTTCACTAAGAGGTATTTCATCTTCAATCTAAACGCGTAAAAGAAGAATCAGAGAAAGGTCCTTGAATGAAAGGAACCAACTATTTGGATTCATGTCCACCTCAGTTTGTTTGTAAAATACAAAATGTCTTAAATCTAGCTGATAGTGTCCCCTGTTTGTTGCCTGATGCTTCGAAACGAACTGACAAAAGGTGTTTTAGATGGAAACGTTTCACATTCTGTAAATATTCCAATGTTTTCAACGATCTTCTTTTCACATGTGTCAAAGTGTGGCTTTCTCATTTCTGATCAGAACTCTTTGTGTAAATATTTATGCATTTTTAATTCCCTGCTGTGTAGATAGTGAAATAATTTTTTCAAGATGTGATATCTTTTAGTCTGTGTAAGAACTTGCCTTTGATTTGAAATGAACACGGAGAAGCTGAGAGGACATGACCTCCGTTTGTTTGTTTGATCGCAGTTATCTAGAGACCATGACTTTATAACTTCTGTAGGGCAATTAAATGAAATCACCATGACTTCCTTTAGTTGATTCTTTTATTCCACGCTTGAGTATTTACGTCTCAAAGATAATGGTTACTAATTAGAAGGCTGAATGCATAAACTTTTCATTTATTTTTGGCCAATTGTACTTCTCATGGTATTCCAAATCGCTCTAACATATCACAATTCAGTCCCACAGGAATTAAAATATTTTAATTGATACACTTTGCGGCTTCCAGTGACCTGTAACCCTATGAAAAATAGTTGAATCCTGTTCTTGAGAGAATACAAATGTTTAATATCGCCAAGTGAGTCCTTATCAAAAGGATTCAAATGAAGAGTATCAGCTTCCGTGTAGATAAACGGATGGTTCATGTACTTTATTTCTCACTGTACACAAATCCACTATTATAAAAACACATGGGATTAAGAACAGGTGGACATTTGGCCTCCATGATTTTCGAATGTTGAATTTCTTTGTCGCCTTTTCTTTTTGCTTGTGAGTGCAGGAGTTATCATGAATACTCCAAAATCAACGAATGTTTTCCATTTGCACCTGATTTAGTTTAGGTGTTGATCTGCTTGTACAGTTTGTATAGATGACATTCCCCCATGTTTCTACCAGTGGACTCGTTTAAGGTGATGCTTAGAACATGCTTTTTTATACTTTATTCCAAGCATAATCAAATAGCGCTGGTTCACAAAGGTAGAGAAGACTTAGTTTATGCAGTTCACCTACAGATTCATTAGTGCAGACCATAATAGAATCCTGCAATCAAATCTCCCTTCATAAAGGTTATATCTTTTTGTTTATTTATTTCAAAAAGATGTTGATTCAAGAGACTGGTCATTTTGGAGGGCTTAGTTTGTGGTACTGTTGAACTCCGAAGTGTTTCCGTTATTTAGTCAACCTTTATAAACGAGGTGGACACAATGATAGAAACCCCTGTCAATATGAGGCAATACTTTCAACAGCATGCAGACAGTTGTTTCCCTCAGAAGGATTCATAATAACTTTGATATTCTCTTTACATAGCATCACCCTGAAATTTTAAAAGGGCCCTATTCTGCTCCTTTTTAGGTTCATCTTTGTATTTAGTACTTTTACTGTGACATGTCTCCATGCTTCAATGTTCAAAAAGCTCTTTATTTTTCTCGTACGGCCTGTGCTGCACTGCCCTCTGTCTGAAATCAGAGCCCAGTCTGCTCTGATTGGTTAGCTGGCCAATCCCCCCCTTGACTTATCATGTATGTGTTGGAGTGCTAGCCAATAGAAGAGTGTTACGCAGTGATGTCACGGTTACAAAATTAAACAAAGTGGTCCGATGAAGGCGTTTCAGGCAGAGGCAAGGCAAGTTTATTTATGTAGCACCTTTCAACACAAGGCAATTCAAAGTGCTTTACAATAATGAAAAACATTGAGAAAATGGCATTTAAAATCAGTCATTAAAAAGCAAAGATAATAAAATAAACATTAAAAGAAAAAATACATGAATAAAAGTTAGTGAAGTTTAAGATGTGAATAGTTCAATTAAAAGCAGCGGCAAAAAGAAAAGTCTTCAGCCTGGATTTAAAAGTAGTCAGAGTTGCAGCGGACCGGCAGGTTTCTGGGAGTTTGTTCCAGATATTTGGAGCATAATAACTGAACGCTGCTTCTCCATGTTTAGTTCTGACTCTGGGGACAGAAAGCTGACCAGTCCCTGAAGACCTGAGAGATCTGGATGGTTCATAATTTAGCAGCAGGTCAGAAATGTATTTTGGGCCTAAACCATTCAAAGCTTTATAAACCAGCAGCTATTTTAAAATCAATTCTTTGACACACAGGAAGCCAGTGTAAAGACTTCAGAACAGGAGTGATGTGATCCACTTTCTTAGTGTTAGTGAGGACTCGAGCAGCAGCGTTCTGAATCAGCTGCAGCTTTCTAATAGATGTTTTAGTGAGACCTGTGAAGACACCATTACAGTAGTCGAGTCTACTGAAGATAAAAGCATGGACAAGTTTTTCCTAATCCTGCTGTGACATTAGTCTTTTAATCCTAGATATATTCTTTAGGTGATATAGGCTGACTAACTGCCCCCTGGGGCTGTGTGGGAGGAACTCCCTCTGGCGGGACTTTGGGATTGTAGCCTTTGCAGACCATTTGCAGGCACACAAAGCTATACACATTTTCCTACGGGAAAAATAGTAGGGCCCCTTTATTTTGTCCAATATATTGGTTTGTGACCAAATACTTTAAAAACATCATGGCAATAGACTCTTTGCATCTTCAATATAGGTCTGTGACTGTATGCCTCAAACACGCTAGAGAAGTAAATAAGTATTGAGATAAAATAATACCACATTTACTTTACAAGTCCTCCGACAAATGCTAATTTAATGCAGAAAAATATAAAATACAGAAAACAGTCAGTCATTTCATGTCACCTCTTAATGAGCCGTCTGCAGGACACAAATCAGATGCCAGGTTTCCGGTACACATGAGTGTGTGATGTCGCGAAAGCATTATGCTTTCGGATGATGCTTCATTTCTCACGTCCAAAAAGACAACAAGCTCTAGCTCAAGCCAATCGCACAAATTAATCAGAAATCACTCACTTTAAAACAAAAATAAATCTTCTTGAAATGTCCCTCCACTCTGTCCCACCCCCCCTCAACCTAGTCTTGTTTCCATTTATGAAAGCAGATACCTCCTGGCTAGGCGACACAAAGCCTGTTGGGCTCTCTTGAGGGCTTCAGTCAGTCAAAGGCCTTTTTCACCCAGACAGCAGACAGACAGGGCAGGAAGTGTTTCTTTTGCAACAAAAAATCCCCCAAAACTTTCTCATGCTTATATGAGTCCATGCAGCTGTTGACATGGGGTCAACTCTGTGATATTAAAGGTTTGTGTTCCATGTCAGGTTTCAGGAGGTGATGCCTTCAGGTTCACGTGTTTATCACTGATCAAATTACCTGACTGCCTGTGTATGATTTTTCAATATTTTGGTTTTCAGGTGGCTGGAGAGAAAAAGCCATGTTGATGTTGAAATCTGTACAATTTAATGTATTTTTTTTCAGTGCAGTAATTTCAGTTTATTGCACCACACTTTATTTATTCATCTCACTTGGAAATCTACCGTCATGTAGAAAATAGCCTATGCTATACCTTTACATTTTACTTCATATACATGTGCAATACTGTGCCAAGTAAGTGAAGTGGACACGGTGCAAGTAATGCAAAAAATCAAGCAGGGATAATGTAAAATTGTAGAGAAGATATTATCAGTTAATTGGAAGATGTTGAAAGTGTGTTAGTGTTTGTATTATCCTAAAGAGCTTGAGTTTTTTTCCTTTGATTATGTTTAATTTGGCATGGCCATTTGAATCCCCGCAGGTTCTGATGTTTCCCTCGCAGTGGACCACAGAGAGGCACTGTTCCCTGTAAATACTGCACATTTACATTTAAACCTGTGCTGAATTATTTTTAACATTAGGTTTGATTTGATGACAGCACACGTAGATAACAGCCGTCTCATTGGGTTTGGTCTGTAAATTACATATGAATTATATGTAATTGAATTGTTAAATATCTTACTAGTGGTTGTAGTTTTCGAATACTTTCATGCATCAGTTAATTAGTAGCCCACATCTCTGCTTGCAGTTGCGGCCCCGCCCACGCGCGCGCCCACCTGCGCATAATTTATGCTAATGAGCAGGTGCAGCGGTTCTTGAGGCGCGCGGCGGGTCGCTCGTGGATGATCCGGATGGAGCAGCGCAGGGAGCAGCGGGAGTCCAGCCGGAGGGTTTTCACCAGGTGATGCTGTCCAAACCCGACTGACTGCGGATCCGCGAAACACGAATGGATCCCTATTTAAGACGGAGCTGGAAAAGGCTTCTTCACTTATTATCTTTGTATTATATTCTAATTTATCAAGGTGAGTCACATCCTTACACGGGACTATATTCTGCTGGTTATTCTGCACATATAGTGAAGTGTGTTTTTCTCAGAGAAAGTACAATAATCAGTCCCAGATGTCCATTACATTTTTTGAAGGACTTAGAAAATTAGAACTAACAAAATTGTTCTCTTGTCTTGATCTGATTTTATTCTTTCATTTTTATTAAAGTAATATTGACTTCCTCAGTTATATTTATTTTACTTTTTACATTGTTCACATTTGTGAATTTCTTTTTGACTTTTTCTTTATTTCCCATGATTTCAGCACATCTGTCCTTCGGTGTTGAGAGAGTGAACGTTTCTAACGGGAATGAATTTAATAAGTGAGTTATTTTTTATATATATTTCAATAGCATTGTGTTGTTTTTATTATTTTTCATCATCATTTAAATCCTTCTAGGTTATTTGCATTAATACATACAGTAAATAGTATTTTTGTATATAAAATGTACAGTATTCAGTGTTTTGGTATTATACTAATACATTTAAGATAATGATATACAAAATATGTTATAGTTTTATCTAGGGCTAAAACAGTTGGTTTATGAATCAATTAGTGCAACAACATAATATCAATAAGCATTTATTTTGATAATCAATTAGTCATAAAAGTTATTTATTATACCAAACTGAAAAGAAAACATCTGCTCTTTTGCTTATCAAAATTACATTTTGCTGTCTTTTTTGGGTTGGGTTTAGGGTTAGGGAATTTTGAATACTTTTGTATTGTTGGTTGCACAAAACATTTTGACTAAAATGTGTTATCTTGTAAGTATTTTCACTATTTTTGACATGTTAAAGATCAACTAATTAATCAATGTATTGATAACAGCAATAAGAAGATTACATAGCAGCCCTAATTGTGTTTTAGGTGGCCCTTTATCACTGGAATATCATGGAGCAGGCATTGTTTGCTTGATTGATGGGTAGTTTTTTTTTTTTTTTTTTTTGGTGGTTTGGTTGGTTCCTGGTTGGTGGGTTTGTGGTGTCCGGGAGAAAGCTGCAACAGGAACAAACCTCTCCTTGTTCTCTCTGTCCCAGCAGCGGGAGCAGCGGGATAAAGCAGCAGAAATGGGACACCGCTTCCCAGGGAGGGCAGGTAGGCAGCCGCATTGATCATTGATGCTGATGGAGCTGCTTCAAGCGGCAAGCACACAGCCGCAGATCACCCACAAATCTGCAAAGCTCACACCAAAACACAGAGCTGGATAAAAGAAAACTACCGTCACCTGAAGGGTTTTATTCTAATAATGTATACTATGTGCCTACAAATTCAATCAAAGATTTAAATTGGGTAGATGTTCAGTTACAAATATATAAATTAAATATACATTAAGATGTACATACATTAATAAATAATACTATATACAGTATATATATATATATATATGGATTATAGATGCAAATTATCACGCATGTTTTCAGAAATAATAGAATAAGTTTAGATAAAAGTGGCAGCCATTATTCTTACGACAGTTTGACTTTAATTCCCAAATGTCAAATTCAAAAATTTGCTTTTAGTGGGGTATTTTAAATGTATGCTTTTGTTTTCATTGAAAGGTTAACACGGATCGAGTCCGAGACTAAATGCACGTTTGGTATCTTAAATGTATTTCAGCAAAGAAAAAGTAAAGATCACGCATAGGATCAGAATGAGACTATACCTAGATGACATGTATAGATATTAACTCAACTAATGTGCAATTCAGCATGTAGGTAAAATTGCTCAACAGGGACATTTGTTCCTCAGAAACCGACATGTCAGGTAGTCCCAGCAGGGATATACAGTAGCCGGTCTGTTGTCTCACCCTTCCACTATCAGAGCCTCGATCAGCCTGAATGTGGTCGCTCCTTTTGTCCGGATTCCCTTTGGCTTAGAGAGGCGTGAGAATCCGGTCGAAACTATAGAAGTTACTAAAGTAACAAAGCAATTAGTAGCAAAGTTCGTAGGCCATAGGTATAGAGAGCGGATCTGTCTTGTGTAAGAGCTCTGTCACGTGGCTCAACACTGCTGTATCTGTGTTCACGTTTGACCTGCTCAGTATCGTAATCAGTGATTAATGATTCATAGTCGCACCCCCCTCGTACAACCCCTTCCCCTAACCTTTGCCATCTGCTTTGTTTGGGCTCTTTGGGGTGAAAGTTGTCGTTTGAGAGCTCAGGTATCTAGGGTGGCTCAAAACTTAGAAACAACTTCTGACTGATCAGTTCGTGAATGCAAATGTTTTAAAAGGTTTTCAAACCATCATTGTTTATTTTTGTTCAAAATCGAATTGTAATAATCTGACCATTTTCAGTGCCAAAAAATACAGATATTTAGTTTCCCCCATGAGTTGTGCTCCAAGAAAGCTTTCAAAACGGAATATTTTAATTTGGTAAACTTGGGGAGAATTCATATGTAAATTCAACACACTACCTGTCTACTTCACCTCATATCTCGTACAACAAAGATGATCCAAAATGGGAAAAAACACTGGGGGAGGTGGTGGAGGAGAGGGTGGGGTTGTCGACATGGATGGGAAAGCTGAGTTTGAAGTCACAGAGGAGTCATTAATGAGACAGGTTGACAGCTCTTTTCTCTCAAGCCTCTTCTTTTCCCAGCACTGTCTCAGTTTCATCCTCACTAGTGCGGTAACCAGTACAATTCTGGGAGGAATTTATTCCCCAAATGAAACACAGAATTGTAAAAGCTTTTGGTGTCTTACATTTGAATCATATCGTTATAGCTCCGCCCACCTACAGATTAGCTTTTTTTTTTTAGATCTGCTTGATTTCATATTAAATGTATGGAATGAATTGAAAGAATCAGACTGCGTTGCATGGATTATGTTTTGGTTAGCTCAAATCAGATTCTTGCTCTCTTTGCCAAACAATGCCAAGGTCCGATATGAAAATCATCAGATTCAATATAGTTTGTTGGAAAAGGCTCTGGTAGGATAAGATACATTTATTGAATGACTGAATGCCTGCAAATAATGCAAGAAATACCTGTTTATACGATTTGTCTCCTTGAAGGACCTCCAGACAGAAGCTGCTGCATTAGAAAGCAACACGTCTGGTTCCAGTCATTCACTGGCCAGCCGGACCACTGCTTCCAACCTGACGTCCAACCTAACGTCTAGCCTGACGTCCAACCTGACGTCCAACCTGACGTCCAACCTGACGTCCA
>CALSBZ010041620.1:79541-95562 GCA_943591055.1 Gobionotothen gibberifrons
ACACACACACACACACACACACACACACACACACACACACACACACATATATAGCAGTATAATTGTATGTTTGTGTGTTTTCTCTCAGCAGAGCCGTGTGTGTTTCCCTGTCTAAACGGCGGACAGTGCACTCAGTCGGAGTCATGTGACTGCAGCCTGTATCAGGCCACTGGAGACAGATGTCAGACAGGTAAACCACACACATTACATTACATTACATTACATTGCATTTAGCTGACGCTTTTATCCAAAGCGACGTACATTCGACCAGGAAGATACAACCTTGAAGAAAATAGAATCATATAAGTACATCAGGTTTCATAGAGCCAAAACATTTCAAGTGCTACTCAACTGGCTTATAGATAAGCCAGTCCTTTATTAGTATGTAAGTGCTCTGTTAGTAATTCTTTGTTAGTAGTTCTATCGCTCGAAATGGAGTCGAAAGAGATGACACACACCTGATATTCTTCTTTTTAGAAAGTAAAAGTCAATTTTAAAGTTTCTCAGGGGATTAACAATCATCAGTCATTACACAATTATATATACTTTAGAATTGTGGAGTTATATTTACATTGTTACATTTAGCTTTGGTTCAGTTTTTTATTCTTATTATGAGGCCAGTTTTTCAAGGTTTGTTTCTTCATTTGAACTTTTAAATATAAATAACAACATTTTAGGTTTCACCCAACTAAGCAATAACACATCTTATTAGAAGCCAAAAACGACCAGTTTGGTTGAGAAGTTTGTCATACTTTAAGACAACAGTGACACAAAAGGCATTATAAATAAATATTTGTATATTTACATTTGGAGTTTTCAAGTCTCTATAACACCTGTGCCTCTCAGAAACAAAATAATAATAATATTACATTTTATCTGGAGGCTTAACCTTCACCTTACAATCAATAAAATAACCTAAAAAATGGTAAAAACAGTAGAACCAGACACAAAGAGGTTAAACATAAAAGAGGCAAACAATGAAGCATTAAGAACAATACAGTATGTCATGAAGAATATGAAACTCAAGAAGAACTACTTTTCTACGTGAAATATATTTTGTATGAAGTAATTGACCATCTTTCTTTAGACTGAACTTCAGCGATGGCAAATCCTTTCATACTCTTTCCTTTTCTAACAGTTCCAAATCCTGGCTTTGAGAGGGAGATGACGTGTCGGACGTGGGGTCAGTACAACTTCGAGACCTTTGACGGCCTCTACTACTACTTCCCCGGTCGCTGCACGTACACCCTGCTGAAGGACTGTGAGGAAACCACTCAGGCCAGCATCGTCGTCCAGGTCAGTTCAAACTCAAATAAATCCTCAGAATAGAAGCTGCCCGGACTGCTTTGGATTGACGCCTTCTTCCAGTTGAGGAAAGTTTGTGCTCGAGGCATATGGCTCTAAAACACTCTCCTCTCTGAGTTCTGCAGGGTTCATTCTCAGCCTGAGGGAAAGATTTGCTCTGAAGATTAGCGAAAGCTATCTGGTTATTAGATTCAATTACCATTAAATACTGCAATTACCCACCATGCCTTGAAAGCATCTGCAACAGACCGGGACTTTGTTCCCCTGAAAAGGCTGCAGATACTGTATCTGCGTATTGGAAACCAACCCAAACAGGGAACATGAAAAGATATGCATTATGAATATTGATTGCCCATTAATTCTGGTATTAATGATAAGGAGCACCTCATAAACAAAAGAAAAGAAAAAGTTGTGATTCTCCAAATCAGCCAGGCAGACAGTGTTAAAAGGAGTTGAGATGACATTTTCCTTTGTAGTAGCCAGAGCCACACTTTGCTGGGGAATGTGTGCTACTTAAGTTCAAGTTTCAGCGTTTAGACCGGTCATTCAGGGAGAGCTGGGGCATGATCAAAATAACAACTCTCTCAACGTCACTTTATCTGTCAAAAAAGAAAAGATATTTTTAAATCAAAGAAGTAGAGAAAAAGCAGGCTAAGTAGAGACTTTTAAAGTAAACGTTTGCTGTCAACAAAAATATCTCGTAATGATCAAAACCAACAGTGTGTAATTATGTCTCTTAATAATTTGGCTCTCACCCCCCCCTTGGTTCCTTCTGAAGAAAACTGTCATGATTAATTACAAATACAGAGTTTATTTTTTACTAAAACAGCTGCCACTCTATTGTTTAGCAAGCATTACTAAAACAGGATGACATTTTTTGAGGACTATTTTCAGTAGCGGACTAATCCAGATTTGGATAAGGACAGGTTGTTAGTAAGTGTTTGTGAGCCTCTTAATAAACAAGGGTGGATCCGATGAGTTACCTGACAGATCAAAAAAAGGAAATGGACATGTTTTCTTACAGCAACCTGCTGTCAAAGAGTACTTGAATTGAGCGACACGAAAGAACAGGGACTGCTTTACATCCTTGTGATATCATAACTTGTTTATATCAGTACTATGATGGATGTTACTCTCTCTTTACCAAAAATGAAGCCTTTGCTATTTCACTTTCCTGTTGTACTTTTAGGAAACCAATACAAAAAATCACTGCTGTTAAATCAGAATTTGTAAATGAATGGAGGGAAAACCTCCGTATTAACTCTTAAAAGGAGATCAATATTATTGTCATATATTTTCCTTGTTGCATCTTGCTGTTCGCAGGTCCACAATGACCCGGGCTGCAGCTCTGCCCCCTACACCTGCCAACGCTCTGTCAGCCTCTTCCTCCCGTGGGAGGGTGAGGTTCGGCTGCACGCCACCAACGTGACCTACAAGGGCCAAAGGTCAGCAGTGTAGCACAAGACACAACTTAACACCTTGATATCCAAAATATATTTATGATTTCCTTTATTATATAACATTTTTAGTTTGTATAAGGCTATCCCTCTCTCACACAAATGGAATATGATTTAAAAGTGTATTTGATTAATGCTGTATATCAGTCAGTGTTGGCTCCCTATAGAAGTGAAGGTGGTACCAGGGTGTATTTACGCTCTCTGTCTTCAGTTTGCAGCTGCCTCACCACATCCACGACCTGCAGCTGGAGCAGATCTCGCAGTACGTTCTGGTGACGCAGCAGCACGGCTTCACGCTGGCCTGGGAGGGTCGCAGCGGCTCCGTCTACATCAAACTCAGCCCGGAGTTTGTGGGCCGAACTTGCGGCCTGTGTGGGAACTTCAACGCAGACGTTCAGGACGACCTGAAGACGAGTTATGGTATGATCATTTTCAGTCTAGATATGAAAGAGTACGTGTAAATGCTAAAATATTTGTTCTGCAAGATATAGTGACAGTACATGTAAAGAAAACTAAAATGTGTACGGAGATTCTTCCTACTACTCTCAATGGGTATTAATTAAACGTATAGTTAGAACCAGCTTCACATTGATATCTAATCATTCAAATGCAGCAAGAGTCATTGGTAGTAAAATCTGACCATGAAGCGTGAGAGCACCACTGCTTGTTTTAAGTTCTCCTGTCACCTGCATCCACCTACATTTGGGTGGATCAGATTATTACCAGTAAGCACTTAACCACATGTATCCTGGTGTAAACACATCTAGACTGATTGCAATCTGATAAATCCAACCATCTGAGGATGTGTTCAGGGACCCAGTGAATGCAACACATACATGACAGAAATTAACATCAGGAAAGCAAACTTAAAACATGAATCATGCTTTGAAACAAGTTTTTAAATGTATTTCTGTCATTCCCAGGCGTGCTGACTCATGAAATTGAGTTGTTTGGAAACAGCTGGGTGGAGACGGAGCCCCACGAGGCTCGATGTCCCATGGTGCCCTCTGGCTTCTCTTCACCCTGTGATTCAGTGGAAGCTCATGTCCTGCTGGTATGATGCTTCCATGCTACAATGACACGTTTATCCATATATTTTTCGAGTGAAAAACTGAATGTGTTTTGTGCCTGCAGAAAGTGGAAGAGGTGTGTGCAATGCTGCTGGATCCTCCATTTCAGAGCTGCCACGACTTTGTCAGCCCTCTGTCCTACATGGCCAGCTGCTCCAACGACCTCTGCATGTGAGAACACCAGATTCCTGTTGAGATACCATTTAATTTGTCCTATGGTGGCCTAATGATCAAATGTCAGGATAGCACAGAAATCAAAGGCTTTATTGTCATATGTAGCTACAGTAGCTACAGTGTAGAAAGTACAAAGCTCCTCGAACAACATTTGGAGAGGAGCTAGAGACACGTCAGCCATCCACTGCGCCATCTTTCTACTTAAATCGTAAACATTAATCCACTGTGGATCATTACTATCTATGTTTCGTATTAATTGAGCTTAAAAAAACTGAAATCTTTACAAAGATACCTCAGTGACCAACTTAAAAATACAATTTTCCTGCACTGGGTATTTTGAATCTTTAACATCTATAGTTCAAGCTGCAGTAAAATGTAAGGTGTTGCTAATTATTCTTCATGTTTTGAGATCTCTTGGATTTCTCTGTTACAGTCCAGGTCCACAAAGAATAATGTGGCCACTTATAGTTACTCTCTTGTTTGAAATGATCTCACTAATAGCTTTCTCAGTTGTGTCTTTTGGTGGCTCAGGTCCATGAACCTGAACCTGCCGTCCTTCTGTGAGTAACATTAGCCATGATAGTCAGTCTGTTAACTTATGTAATGTGTAACAGAGACGGGTGAAAAAGACAAAACAGTTTACTGTGTTCAGACAAAAATCTGATGACTGATACAGCCATACAACAAACATACTCCGCTTAAAGCCTATAGTTGGGAGATGTACTAATTAACTACAGTACGATGGAGACGCAGCTGCTGTGTAGTTATTTCTTAGTTTAGCATACCTGGCTCCTGGCTCCGCTCAATGAGTCCTTCTCTGTTTGTTACTTTGTTGAAGGTCGGGTCCCAACGGGGATGTGGTATGCCAGGTGTTCAGCGAGTACGCCCGGGCCTGTGCCCACGCTGACCACCCACTGCACGACTGGAGGCAGCACATTCCTCAGTGTGGTACGTTTTTCCAGGTGTTGTAAACTGTGTGCCTTTGAGCTGCACATTTCAGGTCGACTGAACAAAACACAATATTAAGTTATGCTAATTCCCATCACTGCATGGTATATGGAAATATATTATAGTTAATGAAAATATTATTACTTATCACATAACATTGCAAAGTTATTGTAGTTTTGCTGACCTTCATATTGTATTCCTGAAAGGTTGACACAGATATAGAAATCATAATTACTTTTGCCTTTTGTGAAAGCAGTGCAACTCAGTTGTTGTATTGAGAAGATACCTTATTAAATTAGAATACAGTGTAAAAACGTACTTAGCTTACAAATGTTAAAGTTGAACTAGTGTTGCTAAGGTTAACTGCACCAGATAATTTTTCTAGTTTTTGCAAGTTTGCAAACGACAGAAAGGTTTGTGAATTTAATGTTGCATACCAGAAAAAAATGTGTCTTACTTTTAATCAAGCCAACAGATAAACTGGATTTATTATGAATTAGCTATATTTGTCAATAGATATACTACAACGCCACTTCCCTGCTGAAAAAACCAGCTTAGACCAACAAGGCTGGTCAGCTGGTCTATGCTGGTTTTTTCAGCAGGGTTGTGGCAGACGTGATATCTCTAGGCACAACAGGTGTCAATTTTCGGTCATGTCATTCTATTCCCAGTCTTTTCAGTAGAACGTTTTTATGACATCCGTGTTGTGTTTAATTTTTTGCGACCAGCAAAGCAGTGTGCCCTTGGTCTGCAGTACAGGGAATGCATCAGCTGCTGCCCAGCATCCTGCAACCTGGAGCGGACATGCATCGACAGCAAACTGGCCTGCCTGGATGGATGCTACTGTCCTGATGGTGATTTTCAAATCAGTCTATTATCTGTCGTAGATGCTGCAAATACACCTTTTATTACTGTTTCTGTCGTGTCTTCCAACCTTAAAATAAATCACGTTTCCTCGGCATAAATGAATAATTCATGAATTATTCTAGGGCAAAATGAAGCTTGATAATTTCTCTCTGTCTCTCTGTCTACACTTTTGCCTTTCCTAGGTATGATCTTCGAAGATGGAGGCTGTGTAACGCCTTCCGACTGTCCTTGCGAGTACCACGGCATGTTTTATCCTTCTGGACAGACGCTGCAGGAGGAGTGCAACAACTGGTGAGCAGTGTTTAACTCCGGTTTTAAAGTAACAGGATAAAAACTTTGATTCACCTGTTGGAACGCTGTCCTTATATTGCACAAAAATGTGTGCGAGGAGAACCAGCTTCATGTGTTTTTGGAGAAAACATGAACACATGTTAGACTATGTTACATTAGATGTCATCATCATCATCATCATCATCTATTAGCAAAAACAAAAAGCAGGTTATTGTTCTGCAGATTCTATGCAGTCCTTTTAATCTTCTCAGATCTGACCATCTGGGCTCTGTGTGTCCAGTTTCTATCAGCGATCCTGCTGATTAGCACAGCCTTTCATGTTCCACCTGTTGAAGTCTCTGCTTTCTGTTTCAGCACATGCATTGGTGGAGTGTGGAACTGCACCGACTACAGCTGCCCAGGTTTGTGCCTTCCCTCTGTGGGTGGTTTAATTTTAGCTCAAACTGTGCTGCAGGTCACATTCATGGGTGTGGATTTTTATTTTATTTGGAAAGACATTACTGAAGGTACTGGTAATAAGAACATACTGCGATAGCAAATGTTAAAGACGATGTCTCCTATGTTCCAAAGCAACGTATTTTGACATTACCCACTGGAGCTGTGCTTGAGAACGCAATGTCGGAATCATCCGGACCAGTCATCAAACAGACTTTACCCTGCCAGCTCCCTAGTACCACGTTTTTCGAATGTTCGATTGGGCCCCTTTCTGAGTACAAATTGATTATTTTCCCGAGCATTCACAGCAAGTAAGTGAGGGTGTTGTTGTTGTTTCTATCATGGCTTGTATGAACCCTGAGGAAAATAAAAGTAGAGGAAAGTAAAAGGGCTATTTTAATGCCAAAATCGTCTGAGATAGTTAAGGAACAGCAATGCTGTACTGTACCTGTGAGTTTTATAACAAAGTTTATCTGAATGCAGAAGTTTCCTAGTTAGTTAAGAAGGAAGAAGTTATCTCCTACATTTTGAAGAGAACAAAAAGTACTTGCAGATTAAGGCAAGAAAGCTCCAGGTCTCCTAGTTAGGTAACAAAAAAGGAGAAAGCTCCCTAATTTTGGCCCAAGCTATCTATAATTTTCTCTCAAGAAAGCATTGTTTATTGAGAAAAGAGGAGGTGACATCCCAGGAAAGTGTGAAGACAGGAGCTTTTTAGGTAGAAAGTAAGAAAGGGGGAGGATTCCCAGCCAGGAATGAGACATGCAGTGAGGACGGATACAACTTATATTTTAGGGCCAAGGTAATCATTGAAAGTGTCTCTCTCTCTCTACAGGTGAATGCTCGGTGACTGGCGATATGTATTTTCAGTCCTTTGACGGGCGGATCTACACCTTCCCTGCAACATGTCAGTATGTCCTCGCCAAAAGTCGCAACTCAGGGAAGTTCACAGTCACCATCCAGAACGCCCCCTGTGGAGCCGTGAGTTGGCGTTTAATCTGCATGATGTTATCTATCCCCTCTTATTGAGTTTCTTTCTTTTCCTGCTTTTGAGAGAAATATCTTTACATCTCAAACTCTTCTACTTCCACAATTAGCCTCTGCAAGTGTTCACCTGTCTTGGCTTACAGGGTTTATGTAATTTGTCTGTCATGTAGATCATATCGGTATTCAAGTGCTCAATAATCCCTGCTGAGGCCAGGTCATTTTTGTTCAATGCTTAGGGAATTGAAAGCCTTCAGGAAATGTCAATCAAACCCGGGCAGATAATGAGCATGAAAAGCAACAAAAGACTGGGAGCTTCTTCTCTCCCCTCTCACTGAGCCTTTCGTTTCCCAGCTGATCTTGAACTGCTCGGCAAACGGGCAATGGAGGGGAGGAGGCGAGATATAAGATGTCCCACTCATCAGAGCAGAGGCCCGAGACCTCTAACAGCCAAGTGAACAGGATTACCTTATCTGGCCTGGCTGACAGAGCTGTGGACGGCTTTGTAGTGAGGAGGGAGGTGAAGAGAGGCACTGAAGGGGTGGGGGACTTGGACAGAGAGAAGGTTATGCGCAAAACAGGAGGTGAATGATGGGAAGAGTAAAAGGAGGAGGAGGGGGGGTGCTAAAACCTTTCGGCTATGAGGCTCTGCCACCTATGAAAGAGACGATTCATAGTGGCAGATCACTAACTGTCAGCGATGGGCAGGTTTCCTTACTTTAACAATATCGGAGCGTCAGATTAACTAATCATACTCTGTAGTACATTTTTAAAGTACTTCCGTGACACTGGCATGTTTGAAATTCAAAATGTACAATATGCTTACATAATATGATGCACTGTCTGATACGTGTTGAGTGTTAAGTTTGTCTTGACAAAGGAGTGTGTAACTGCGTCATTGTTTCATAGTTTTATAAACCCCTGTAGTGTTTTGGTTATGAAGCTCAAACCTGTGGATCTATTGTTCCAAATGGACTTGCAAGAAGTGTCTGCGCTATACGTACACTAAGAACTATTTAAATGTAATATGCAGACTTACCACTGAAACTATATAGCCTACATAGTACACATAATATTAAGTTGAACCTATTTAAACTTAATAGTATTGCTTTCAACTAACCTAATATAGTTATATGAAATGTGTTGACATAATACACTTAATTAAAGTCAACTTGTCAGTGCATTATGTTCACTCAACACATTGTTCTAAAGGACTTCATTGCTTACCTTGTCACACCACTTTTATCAATTTCATTTTGAGCTTGGCTAACAGTAATGCTGTAACCTTATAGAGTATAGACCAACCCAGTCTCATGGCATTTTGTGTTATAGTCACGAAATGTATTTAATCTATTGATTCGTGTTCGCCGTCCGCAAGGAAAAGAAATGGGGCTCAGAGCCTCAGAATACTGAAATCTGTATTTTTGTCATCTTTTTTTCCTTCTAATTTGTTTTCATTTGGTGCAGGCACGAAACATACTACCATTGCTTCTAAAATCGTTCTGTGTCAGAATACTGAAATCTTTTTTTTTTTTTTATCTGTTTTTCCTTCTAATTGTTATTATTTAAATTGCTTTTTAAATCGTTCTGTGTGACACGAAAAAAAATGGCGAAATCGTGTTCGTGAACACAAATCAATAGATTAATTTCGTGACTATAACACAAAATGCCGTGAGACTGTGTTGTATAGACAGAAGGACTAAGTTGAAAACGTTTCAAGTAGACAGAAACACAAGTGCGTATCACAGAAATACCTTTAAAAAGGTACACGGTGGGAAATATGAACCAGAGTTTTTTTTGTTCAGTAAGAGGCTGAACTAAACAAAAACAGACGTGCTAACTCCCACAGGCTGGTGCTAGCTAGCCAGCTAACAACTGAACAGTTGGCACAGTGCATTGGCTGTAAAGGGTGAATAAACACATAGTGTATTAAATGTTGAAGCTATATGAACACACTTAATGAATCATCACAATTGCAAAACCAGAAGGGTTTAACATCTTTCATCAGTTTTAATCGAATACCTTAGTTTTAATTTGAGTACTTCTTCTACCACCACTTTTCTATGATTATAGTGTGTGAGTAAGTTTCCATTCACTTCTTGGTTCCTCTCCAATCTATCTCTTTCTCTCTGTCTCATTTACCACTATCTCCCTCATTGTGTGTCCTGTTGCGTATCTAAATTGCTGCTACTGTTTGGGATAATGCCAGCTTGCCTTATCCAGCCATCTTGTCTCAATTGCAGAATTTGGATGGGGCCTGCATCCAATCAGTTAACCTGGTAATTGACGAGGATCCAAGAACAGAGATTACACTGAGCCACGTTGGCGAGGTCTTCATGGCGGGACAGTACCGCATCTCTCTGCCGTATTCTGACGGTAACTTCCTACCCTTTTATCCCTTTTTTTACTTTCGACATCCAGCGCCAGCATTATTCCAGCACTATGCAGTTCTAGACGGATTTAATGACAGCTGTGCCATTGAACAGATATTTTCCTAATACTAGCGCTTGCATTGTGTTTCACAAAATGCTGTCCCTCTGAGTATTATTCCCTTTTTAAACCAATGTTTTCACTGTCTGCCGCTGTCTGTTGATGGAGTCAACAGCCTTTTGTTTGATTTGTGATGAACTGTGTGAGAATGATCTGATGTTTTGGTACCTTAAGGATTAAGAAAACAACACCTATATCTTCTGTTCTGAAGAAATACATTTCTGACTATATACTAGTCTACAGTCAATCAATTAATCAGTCAGTCGATCAGTCAATAAATCAGTCAATTAGTCAGTCAATATGTCTTTAAGTCATATGGAAATAAAAATGATACACAACAAAAGAAAAAAAAATAATCTCGAGGTTCAAAGCAAAGCACATCCAAAACATTTCTGAAACTACTTTCAGCACCACATTATTCAATTGCTCTTTTGAAAGCCAGTCCTTTAAGCAGTTATTAGGAAAATCATGTATTTATTATATGTTTTCTATCAAAGTAAATTTGATGTGTTTAGTTTAGCTTATGAATACGGATGTAAAACCAATTTCATTTTCTTGTGCATACATGAATGGAAATGCACCTTGTATTATCTCATCTACCACCATCTTAAAGCCATACTCCCTCATCTCTCCCAGACATCTTCCACATCCAGGAGCTGTCGTCCATGTTCCTCCAGGTGAAGACGGCGTTCGGCCTGCGCCTGCAGTACAGCTGGAAGGAGTTCCGCCTCTACCTGCAGGCCGACGAGCAGTGGAAGGACGACACGGTGGGCCTGTGTGGCACCTTCAACGGCAACATCCAAGATGACTTCCTGTAAGTGTGTGACGGCCCACCTTTGACCCGTCCCGCGCCCTCTTCTAACCCCCCCCCCCCCCCTCCTATGTTTAAAAGAGAGAGCATGCTCCTGTTTCAGAGGTGGGCAGGGAGGTGATGGTGAAGTGCTCTCTCTCTCACACTCGCTCTCTGTAATGCACACTGGTTTGGCGGCTCGGCATCAAAAGCCTTGCTCTCTGATCAGCTCTTTAAGGCGGGCCAGATGAGCGCCCAACTGGACACGCCACTTCAACAAGGAATTTACTGTTAGTGGAATAGGGGCTTCACTGTACCTCGTTGTAATGGCCCACCATAAAGGGCGGATGTTGTCTAACAGCTGTAAATGGATATACATCACAGTTTGAGACTGAAGTGGTCGTATCCTAGCCTACTAGGAAGAAAACTGGAACTCACTTTGCCTGAAGATCTCCAGAAAGGACTTTGCAGTTAAAAACATGACGTGCAGTATCCTTTATTATTTTGGTGCTGATTTCAGTTGGTTTTTTTGTACTGACCTTTAGGATAAAGTAGTTCAACAGCTGGTTTAGACACTTTTATTGGCCAAAACAAATGGGAGAGTTAGTCAGAAACTCAGACAGTGGTAGCTCCTTCTTAAAAGCAGAGGCGCGTTACCCCGAACACTGATGCTTACACGTATGCTTTCAAAGTGGAAATGTTGAGAAACAAGTCGAAACAATAGGGAGTATTAACACAACAATTCAAAGGCGGCACTGACAGGGGTACATGTATTGTACGACCCTGAGACTCGACAAAACAAAATAAGCTAGCTGGTTTCTAGCTCCATGTGATGAATCTGTGCTCCTGTTTTCCTGCAGATCTCCATCAGGTATGATAGAAAGCACTCCTCACCTGTTTGGAAACGCCTGGAGGGTCTCGTCAGCCTGTTCCACCACTCTGAGTACGCCTCAGCTCGACCCCTGTGATACACACCAGCAGGCCGGTCAGTTCCTCTCATGCCGTTAGCTCTCCCTATTTCAAAAAGTATAGTGTTAGATGTTGTGTTCCTTTTTATATATCTTTAAACTACTTTTAAATATCTAGAGCGTTATTAACTTTAGACATGTGCATATACATGGATGTGTTTGAATCAGCCTGGATTTCAAATTCATTCCTAAATATAAATGTGCAGTGCTACACTTTTTGTTTGTATATTTTAGATACAGGAGTTGTGAATTGTGCATCTAGTACTAACTTGCTGCTCCTTGCCCTGCTCAGTGGCTTACGCCTCAGAGATGTGTGATGTGCTGAACCAGGATCTGTTCTCCGCCTGCCACGAGTACCTCAGCCCGACATCCTTCCATCAGCAGTGTCGCTCAGACACCTGTAAGTGCGGGACGCCCTGCCTCTGCTCTGCGCTGGCCCACTACGCCCGCCACTGCCGTAGATTCTCCATCATCGTTGACTTTCGGTCACAGATACCGGACTGTGGTGAGTAATCAGCAGCTGACTTTATAATAAATGTATTCCTTTATGTCTTAATCATAT
Organism: Gobionotothen gibberifrons; assembly: GCA_943591055.1. Classification (NCBI taxonomy): domain Eukaryota; kingdom Metazoa; phylum Chordata; class Actinopteri; order Perciformes; family Nototheniidae; genus Gobionotothen; species Gobionotothen gibberifrons. The sequence continues at coordinate 91,880 of CALSBZ010041620.1, forward strand.
TGCACCGGGAGGCACAGGTATAAAGGGTACTGTCCTTCAAATCTGATTGGTGTTGCTTGTAAGACTTGTAATATTATTTGAGAGAAGGGAAAGTATAAAGTAAGTAATATACAACCCAGTCTCACGGCATTTCGTGTTATAGTCACGACATTGAATCTATTGATTCGTGTTCACCAACACGATTTCCCCCTTTTTTTTTCGTGTTACGCAGAGCGATTTTAAAAGCAATGTATTTCTATTGGTAGTATGTTTCGTCTTTTTGTCTTGGAAGACTGGAAGCTGTGGTTCATAAAAACATGTTCTTACTCAATATCAAGCCACGATTATTGTTTTTATTTTAAATCGTATAATGTCGGACTTTTTTTGCCATCCGCGAGGAAAATAAATGGGCCTCAGAATACTGAAATATGTATTTTTTAAATCTTTTTTTCCTTCTAATTTGTTATTCTTTTTTAAATAACACACTGTTATTTACTCAACAATAACACACATTTATCCTTGTTTTTATTTATTTGTTTAATTCTATAATATCGGGCTTTTTTGCCGTCCGGCAGGAACTGAATTTCAAAATAAAGTCACCGGAAACAGACGTAGGCCTATATGGGACATTTCGAGCATCATTGCGATACACAGTCACTGAACTGATTACCCAAGATCCTCAGCTATGGTTGAAGCCCGGTGATTGGATGTTTTAGCCGCAATGCACGTTGGGATATGGTGTTAATGCGATATGAAATAACTATCAACAGAATTGCGTTGCCATGCAACAGGTTGGGGTGAAAACAGTATTTCCGGTCTCGAAGTTTGCATAGTAATCTGCAGTACTCATCAGCTAAAAACATCAGTTTATCCTTGTTAATTACACAACATTGATTGGTTTAAATTGTGTACAATGCTTTTGTGTTTTCCCCCTTCGATTCGGAGAAACAAATAGTTTTTTCGCTGTTTAGGGTGGCCGAAGACACTACACTACCCAGAATCCTCAGCTATCGTTTGGGACTACAGTCCCTTTGCTTGACAAACCCCGTGATTAATCTTCAAGCTCTGTGATTGGATGTTGGAGTGGCAGTGTGCCAAGGTTACGCTGAGCGTCAAACAGCTCTTTGAAATGGAATGAAACCATGGCAGACTATCCAAAACTCGACTTGTCCAGCCCCACAATAAATTATACTTTATGACGATGTTACAAATAACACACAGCATACAATGCCATAATAACTTTGTATTATTAGTGTAGGACACTTATGTATGTATAACATCTGAAGATGTGTAGTTTTATTAATGTTTTCATATAATTTTACAGGATATTACTATATTATTTCACATATTATAGTTCCACACATTAATATCTGAGGTATATGCGTCATTTAATGGTAAGCTATTGAAATTCTGATTCCATACAGTAGATGTGTGTAGTGTACTACGGTGGCTGAGAGGTGCAATCGACAATTACATAGTGTGAAACATTTTAACAAAGCTTGAGACAAATTTACATTTTATAAAACAAATTTACATTTTATAAAGCAAAATTACATTAGCAAAACACTTTTACCAAGGAAAAAACGATGAACAAAAACAAATTAACAAGATGCGAAACACTTTTACAAAGCTAGAGACAAGTTTCGAAACACTTTAACATTTCCCGCGAAACACTTTAACAAACTAGAGAATCAAACCGGAAAGGGAATGCCCATCATACCAGAAGTGACGTGCAAGTGATTGACACAAACTTAAGTTTGTTTTGGCGGATAGACCGCCAGTGTGCGAGATTACATTTTTTTTCTAATTAACTGGTTTACAGCAGGCAGAAGAAGCGATCGAAATGTGAATTTCAGTCGAAGGCCACGCCCCCTACAGGGGTAGTTTAAAGGGCGTACAAGGGTAGGGGGCTTCGACTGAAATACACATTTCGATCGCTTCTTCTGTCGCTTACATCTTTTGGTATATTTGGCTCGATAGGAACACTTTGATGCACATTCAGTACCAGTGTGTGAGGTTGTGGTTACGATGGCGATATCCGGACGCGTACAGCGAGGACTACAAAAAGACAAACAAGGTGACTGGGGATGTCTGTTCAAAACATTGTGAGCTCGAATAAATCATTTAAACCAGCTATTGTTGCCAGACTAATTACTGAATATCATTCTTAATGTGATACCGAGTCCATCTGAGACCTGTGTACACCTTCAGACAGCCTCCAAGTGAAGCGTACGTTGTTAACTCACAGTTTGAAAGCAGCGTGGAGAAGTCTTCAGCTGTGGAGCTATGATCCGCTCAGGTAAATTGCGACCCGCCCAGGGTAAACTGGGATCCGCCCAGGTTAAACTGTGTTACGACTTCTGTGGCTATCTACCAGCGATCATGTTTAATATGAAAGACTACACACACATTTATCCCTTATACAAACAGTATTCTGCAGCACTCATCCAGATAAGATGTGACTGTTAACTCGTTTAGTAAAGATAGCAGCAGTCATTGCTGCATGTGCAGGGATATTTAGACTTTAAAATGCTGCTTGGTCATTAATATTGGTCTCTGCAAACAATATTAGGAATCCTCTATTCAAACATAATATTCAGTGTCCATCGACATGAAAATAACAAAAACATTCATGCTGGACTCAAACCCGAGTTCCAACAGCAACAATCACTCGAGCCCTGCGCGTTATGATTGCACCGCAGATCAATACAACGTATTAGATCACCACAGCTAAGTTTGTTACATTAACATTGTTAAAAAGTTCCAGAAAAATGCAACCCGACCATCATTTATAATGTGAGCGAATGTATGTACACTTTAAGCCATATAATATATAATATACATATTATAGTAGGCATTTACTTAGAAATAGTATACTGACTGTGGTCTGTATCAAGCCTCATTAAGACCCACCGAGATCAGATATCCTAGTGTATCAGCCTGGGAGCATTATGTCGTGATAAGTGTTTACTTTACATATAAATGTGTTGTAGTGCACACATAAAGTTCCAATATGCAAATCAGGCCTTGTGTTTCGTTGTAGTAGCTAGGTATAATCATCACAGACAGATGGAAAGACAACAATAACAAAGAATTAATATTAATATTACCAAGTTTCACAGAAATAGATACAACAAATATAAGAACAAAGATAAAAGCATAAACGTTAAGATAGAAACGAAAACGCAGTGTAAAAATGATGAATATGTGTTTGTAGTTCTCAACGTGAGTATCCTCGTAATTCGGTTTTTGTCGCTGTATCGATGCATAATGAAAGTTAACCAAGTAAACAGTCACACCGTATCTGGATAAGTGCGGCAAAGGGATACACGTGTGTGTAGTCTTTCATATTAAACATGATTGCTGGTAGATAGCCAGAGAAGTCGTATCACAGTTTAACAGTTAGCCTAATAAAAAAAAACTGTTAATCTCGCACACCGGGACCTATGGACGGTACGAGTGTGTTTATGGTCGTTAAAACTGTTTTGTCCGTTCTGTGGAAACCACTTGGGCCAAGTGAAATGGTTTTGCTCATCACGATATACTTTCTCGTGCGCAAGAGACACGTTCTCGTGCACACAAGAAAGTTACAGGTTTGCCTGTAGGAAGTGGAACTGTGCCTTTTACACACAGCCTTCGCTGTGTTTACCTTCATTAGACAGCTAAAGAGCGACTGCAGGCTGCTTCATTATAGCCACACACAC
>CALSBZ010041620.1:95869-108629 GCA_943591055.1 Gobionotothen gibberifrons
GTGTGTGTGTGTGTGTGTGTGTGTGTGTGTGTGTGTGTGTGTGTGTGACACTGGCATTTGTTTTCAGAAGATATTAAGATACTGTCATCGTCCGTTCCGGTACTGCGGTCAACTCAGCCGTCTCTGTATATATACTTTGTGTTTACACTGTGCAGATGTAGAATGATGAGTTCATATGCAAATTCAAACCACCCTTTTAACCCTGTCCCTCTCTGCAGCGGTCACCTGTCCCCCCACCATGCAGTACGGGACCTGTGTGTCGTCCTGCCAGCGCCGCTGCTCCGCCCTCTCCATCCCTCAGCACTGTGGGGAGGAGTGTGAGGAGGGCTGCGTCTGCCCCCAGGACACCTTCTACAACCATCGAACACACACCTGTGTGCACAGGTAAGAACGGCCGAGGTGGTGGGGGTATACATTAAGAAAAAGAAAAAAACTTTTCTAACTGCTGATCCAACAAACAAGCAGAGAAAGCGAGATGCAATGTGTATCACTGTAAGAGGTTATTTTTTATTACACTTATTATTTGAATTTAGGCAGGAGGGAATGAGTGACCATGGCAGGAGGGAATGAGTGACCATGGCAGGAGGGAATGAGTGACCATGTGTCCTTGTTGTGAATCGGGCCAGCTCTGCCTGTTGTGAAAGGTTTTGAAGCCTGGAGTCACTCCACCAAACAAATCCTCTCAAAGTGATATTTGTATCTGCTCTGAAGTTTAGGTCAGCCTTTAAGTGGAGAGCCTTGTATCTCTCCTGCAGACGCTACAGAGCCAGAGGACCTCGGTAATTGTGCTCTCCCTTTCAGCCTGCTCTGCCCTAAAAGACATGCAGCTTAATTCCTCTTAAATGTCCCAGGTTTTTACATCCTAGTGCAGCGCGGTGACTTACTTACCATGTGATAGAGTTACATCAAGGAATTCACCGTGAAACCCCCCTTTTATTCCCGCTTGGGCTGGGGACGACACAGATATCTGATAACCAGTGAGAAAGAATTTGTAGTACAGAGGCCAATGTGTGGCGCTGGCCTATATGTTACAGGGCTTTCAGCCTCTGCTAAGCACCGTTTACCTCAATGTAGATCATTATTTTACATTTTTACAATGAAAAATCGCCCCAAACAGGTGACGTTTTTTAGAGTAAGTATGTTGTGGATTTGACACCTTACGGACTAATTTCCCCTCCTAAAGACTGCTTATATGTCCCCTATCCACTTACCTGTAATACTTTGTTTAAGGTAACACAAAGCCCTCTTTAACATTACTCTTTACACAATAATGAACAAACTGAGCAGTGTCTGGTTTACATCCCCAAAGCCTGGCTTCAGGGGTCTTCGAAGGTCTTTCGGACATCCGATTTAAAGCCTTTTGCTTATGCTGAGATGTACAATGCAATGGTGCACAACAAACAATCTCTGCATCTGTTTTTCTCTCTCAGTCACATGTATGCATCTGTAATTATTCATCGGCCAACTGTTTCTGTGTGCTTAATTTTTGTTATTGTACAAATTATTACTATTCTGAATCGTCAACTAGGACATTTTTTGTTGTGTTATTTCCTTATAACAGACTGTGTCTATAAATGCAGTTTGATTTTAGAAAGCACAACAAAAGCACTATTTGTTTAAGTGGTAGCAAAAACTATTTTTTAAATCAATCTTTTACGGATAATATGTTTTTCTTTAGTTGGGATTTATTTCCCAATATTGACCAGCTCGCTGTACTATATGCCTTATATATATATATATATATATATATGAGTGTGTTTCTTTACAGGAGCGAGTGTCCCTGCAGTTTCCTTGGAGCAGATTACGAGCCGGGGGATGTGATCATGACATCAGCAGGTGTTCAGTAAGATCCTCTCCTCCATCTTCTCCATCTAAAGTTCTGCCTTCTGTCAGTCACAGTGCTGCTTCCTTTTTAAACTGGAGGAACTTATATCTTAATATTTAATGTGAACAAGTAACAGAATAAAGCCTACTAGTTGTAGAGATAAAGTATAAATAAGAACAAAGCTGAAAAAAACCATAAAGTCATGTTTATGAATTTGTTAACCTACTTCTTTGCTAGTTTTTGTATTTACCTTCATCATGTATCATCATAACCACCATCCTTTTCTCCCTATGTGTCCTTACAGACTCTGTCTGAATGGTAAACTGGTGTCCCAAACAACAAACAGTGGTAAGTAACTTTAGTTTCTTTAGCTAAGTTGATATTAAGGGATGCTTGCCTTTTGCTTAATATCACATTGTGTCACATTAAAGTATGTAATTTAATGGTTATTATAAAAGTTGGAAGACACTACCACACTTCTAGCAGATCATACTCTATAATTGAAAGGGATTATTCATAAAAAGCACATAAAGCACATACAATTATGAGAAACTTGACGAAACACGAACCATGGGATGAAAGAGGATGGATGGAGCTTTGTAGAGAATAAAACTGAAGCTACTGGATCCTATGCATTTTTCCATCTTCCTGCAGTCTTTCTCACCTGGGATTTATTTTTCTCATCTTATAGACATGTTGTGTCCAGCTGGTCAGCTCTACCAGAACTGCTCGGAGGGGGGCGATGGCCTCCTGACGGGAAGGGGCGTGGCCTGCGAGCGCACCTGCGAATCCTACCTGCTCAACCTAACCTGCTCCACACACGAGCCCTGTGTGGCCGGGTGTACCTGCCCCCATGGGTGAGTGAAGTTATTTAGTCCCGTTATAATTTGTGCTGGCAAATCATTACAGACTGCTCGAATCACACTATAAAATGAACGATAGATTATTTTTTGAAACTTGTCCAGTGCTACTTAGAAAAAAACCCCCCACATGTATAACTTTTATTTGTATAGTGCTGTGTTGACCAGACCTACTGCTATCCCTACTGGTCCCACAACTCAGTTACACATCAAAGATGGCGATCATTGAGTGTGTGAGAAGTGTCCAGCAGTTCCACAATCACATTTCGGACCATAATAGGTGCTTATAGTGCTTGCATTAAGCCATACTACCATTAGGATGCAATTATGCACACAAATAGCACAAGTAAGTACAGAAGTACGCAAATTGAGAAACAGCCTAGATCTCTTGCTGTCTGTTTGGTATGGAAAAAGAGTGTGACCCTCTTTCTTGATAAATAAAGGTTAAGAAATGAGTGTGGAGGTTTGGTGAAATCTAAAGCTCTGAGTGTGCAGGGCTGTGTTTCTTTATTCAGTCATAGTGTTGTTTTACTGCTGGCAGCCTTATTTTATGAGTCTTAGGTCATCTGTGGGAGTCAAAAATACTTATTAGCGTCCGATGAGGTGAACAGACATTATGGAGTGGAATACAGTAATCTAATCCCTGTAATTCCCCTCCTGATGTCGGCCTGAAAGGAAGGTTAAGTGGTTTCATTCTGTGACATCAACCAAGAGTCATGATGATAACAATATGCACTGGCAAGGTTTTGCAAAACATATCCTCGCTTATGACGCTTTGGTGAAGATTATACAGCTGGTAAGGTATCTGACAACAGCCTTATAAAGTATTGCAAAGAGAATATAATTCACCAACAACTTTGGAAGAAACACAAGTAGTATTTAAGTGGTTAAAATGTAATATTGAACTAAGAACACTAAATTGAAAATTCAAAGGCAAGAATGGTAAGAAACACACAGTTAAACATGGATATTTTGAGCTACAAAAATAATAATTGGGATTTTGCTATCTTGAGATCCCATAAATAATCAATGATTTAGGTCAGGGGTGAGTTTAATTATATTTTGTAGCAGTTAAAAACTGGGTGGTTAGTCAAAAATCCCCTAAAGTGAAACATTACCTTTTTAGAATCACAATTTCAGCGAAGGCCAGTTGAGCAACATACGTACACTGATTTTGTTGATAGCTATACCTCCTCTTTTCCCAAGTCTATCACGGTCTATGAATGGAATCACTTGTGTGATTATGCAGTGGGCATTTTATAACACAAAGAAAAGGTTAGCCAGCTACAGTCATTTTCATCCTGCGTCAAACTCCTCTGACTCGCCGCTGTGATTCATTTATTCCTACTCACCTTTGAGAAAGATGACCTCTGTGTTGATGAGAATTTTGCCAGTCTTTGTACAGGTGATTCATAACGTCCACCAACCTAAGAGTTTGTGTGCTAACTGTTACGCTGAATACAGACACAAAGAGATCTCTTTCAGCTCCCTGGTGACGGCTGGATTTATAAGGGCAATGATAGTTTGAAGGTTCAGTCATGACTCTGATTTTAGATACTTGTTTTTCAGATTGAGAATAATCGAGTTGTTTTAACAGTGACACACTTTTAGCTTTTGGCTTGAATTGATGGTGGTGATTGTATTGATGAAACTAAATAAAGTTGATTAATGATTAATTTTGGAACCCATACAAAGTGAAATCATAGTCAGACAGATAATTGTTACGCAGTGATGTCACTGTGTTACTGGAGTATGCAAAGGAGTTCAATGGAGGCGTTTCAGGCAGGGGGGGGATGTGCATGAGAGAAACTTTGGGATTTTAGTCTTTGCAAACCATTTACATGCACAAAAACCTATATTACACACTACAGGAAAGGGAAAAACCCCAAAAGCATAATGGGGCCCCTTTGACACACTCAGCTAACTTCAAAGTGAAAAAGATGAAGTGGCAGATGATGCTTTTATGGATGTATTCAGAAAGCTACTTTTCTTGGGAATCAACTTGTATTCTGTAATTAACGTAATTAAAACTTAGATGCCCCTTTTCTTCTCATTTATGATGGTGGATATGAGCGAAAGACTTCAACTGGCTGGCTTTGGTTTCCTTTCTAAACCAGACAGCAGATGATAAACAGGTGTTCCATCCGACATATTAATACTACTGTAAACTAAGATGATTATCATGAAAAAAAAAAAACTAAAAGTCAACTGCAAGGTATTCATCTGCAGCAGGACTTAAAAAACTCTAATGGGAAATAATTAGCTGAGGTGCTGACAGAAGACTCCATTGTGTTTTCATTCACAATGGCACACTTTGTGTATGATCAAAATGTAGACCATTCATTCTGTGACAATTAGCCAGCTGAACTCATATGAACCTGGACTTTCAGGTGCAGCATACCAGAATCTAGTTTTGGTTACAGTACGTACATACAACTGTTGAAGCCTGCTGTTTGCCTGTGGGCTTACAGAGAGGCTTGGTGACTTAATAGAACACAGAGTGTTACAGTATGGAATAAAGACACGCAAAACCTTTCAATGAAGATGCAGGTTGGGCGGTGATAATTGACATGACTCAACTGTAAACTATGTTGGGTTTTGGAACATCAAAAGCTAGCTGGACAAACATGTTTGGGTTTTGAGGATCCTATAAAGTGCCACAACAAAACCCAGAAGTAGTATATGTTTAATTTAACTTTCAATACTCCCAGTTAAGAAAAATTGGTGACTTTCAATTAATACTCAACTGGTTCCTGGAAACTGGATGGTTTCGGTTTTAGAGTACGGATGCAGATCTTGCAACAATTTATATTTCATTGTTCTTTGAAATACTTCTTTATATTTCATTTATTTATACAATTATAGCTGAGTTTCCGATTGTGTTAGAATTAGTACAGCTTACAATAGAGAGAATTTATCTATAGAGAATCGGAGGGATGAAACCCTCTTTAATGGTCACACATGCAGAGCACACAGCACACACAGTGAAATGTGTTCTCTGCTTTTAACCCATCCTAGTACCAGGAGTCTAGTACTAGGAGCAGTGGGCAGCTATTGTACAGCGCCCGGGGAGCAATGGGAGTGAGGGTGTGGGGGTGAAGCCCAGGAGGTGAACTGGGACCTCTCCAAGTACCAGTCCACACTCCATATTTTAAGTCTGTTTGGGGACTTGAACTGGCGACCCTACAGCTCCCAGTCCAATCCCCTACTGAGCCACTGCCGTACAATGTGAGTAAACCAGCTATTCTTTTTACAATAATCAGTCATTTAAGGATTGGACCTGATGCAACATTTAAATATGTGCACTTGCAGCCCATTTCCACTGAACTTCAGGATATCTAACATGAAATCGCCATTCTTGTGTTTCTCCAATCTCGCGACTCATTGGCTATGTGTTAAGTCCACTGCCTCAGGGGCTATATTTGTGGGGTTCTGGTTACTGTCCGTTTAGCAACTTTCGACGCAAAAATCTAGTTGGTGTTGAGAGATTCCTTCGTATAACACTGGAGTGTTTCACAAAAAGCCACTTTACATACTGATAAAAAGCGAATTTATCAACAGACGATAGCTGATGGGGTCATATGGCCAATAAGTCCTGCCTCTTTTGGTTGATTATACACAGACTAATATGGAAACTAGAGTGTTTCAGATATCAAAATCTAGAATGGCCTACAGATTCTGCATTTATATATAATCTCTGCTGGCTTAAGAAAAAATGTTATGTCAGAAGATCTTACCTAACTTAAAGTGGACCTATTATGCTATATTGGAAAAATATATTGTAGGGCCATACCTATACAAAACATGTCTGTGAAGTTTTTTGCTTAAAATACCAAACAGTTCACCCATTTTAGCCATGCCTCATACTGCTCATACCCCTCTTTTGCAGCCCTGTTAGAGAAACGCGGATTTTGGGTCCTTAGCTTGAAAAAAAAGAAAGAGAGAATGCCTGATCAGAATTCTACCGGAGATAAAGTTAAATTCTGCTGTGATAAATCGCCATCCTGTTCTAAGCCACATCAAGGATTATTTCTGAAACAGTATGGAGCTCAAATGCTTTTTCTGTTGCGGGTTTATCACAAGGTGAGTTCCTTTTTTTATTTCCTGCTTTTTAAACACATGTGCTCTTCAGTACAGGTTAGCTCTGAGTGTTAGCGAGGCTTGCTAATGTAAACAAAGACGAGATTACGTCCAAAACATGTCAGGCATTGTGTCTGATAGCAATTTTCTGTGGGTCCGCTGCCGATTTGACGTCAGATCGGCAGCAAATCTGTACCCGCTCGTTGTACCCCTGCTTTTAAAAGATTTGGGTACGGAGGAAAAGAGAGAGGGTTTTATTTTCTGACGCTGCGTGAGTTCCCCGACGCACCTGGGACACATATTTATGTATAAAAGACATCACAAAGTGCATTTTGCCGGTAATGCTGCCAATGGTAATTTTCAGGCCATGTTGTCACATCCCTACATGCACCACTACAAGAAACACAAAGGGAACCACCATCTTTCAACTGCATCTGTATAACCAAGACAACAAATTATTCAAAAAAATTATAATGTCAGCATACTATAGATGCAACAATGATACTGGTTGTACTTTAGTAGGGTTACAATCCATGAAAAGGACTAAAGCCTGCCAAACAATGAATGTTATTTTAACAGTTTGTGAGGGGCTGTCTGCTTTTGTTATCTGGTATAATTAAACCTGTGATCTTCACTAGACTGCAGTCAAACTTTTGCATTGTCTGGCTCGCCTGTCGCCAGTCTATGCGACAACATCCTCCTCAGTCACTTTAACACCATCTGATGGAATTAAAATTAAAATGAGCACTGTGTTTATGTGGATTTATTCATAATGTGCACGTAGGTCAGGAGAATGAATGATTGCAGAATCTTTGATCAGAGTAATTGATACGGCAGCTTGGCGTGCAGATAAAGGAAGCTGTTAACACTGTTTTATCTGCGGTGTAACTCTACTCAGATGAACCTGAGGTTTGTGGCGGGACCATTCAGTATGTCACTTCATTGTCTGCAGCCTCGCCAGTGGATATACCTCAACCCTGGATATTACAAGATACTTATCAGCCTCGTCTCGCAGAGCGGAAAGCAAATGGAGTCATCCAGACAAAGACTGTTTCTCTCTCTATCTCTGAGAATCCTAATTGTCTGGTTTTCTCATGTATTAACAAGTGTTACGCTTTTCATCCACAATCGTCCACTCCCAACACTCACTCGCTCTTTGTTTCCTGGTATCGCTCCGCTCTAGAAGCTAACCTGCTTTGGCTCTGCCTCTGTTGATCTTTTGGCAAAGAACAGTCCTCATATTTGGTTTAGAGATAAATACGAATGATGATTATGTTATAACTTGATTGCATCGTGTTAGACGACAGTTCTTGAATACAACTCCAAACTTGACTTACGAGGCTCTGTTATTGGCCTATCAATGGTTTCTGTCAACAATTCAATCACTTCACTCTTACGGCCCGTCCACACAGCCGCGTTAAAAAATCTTCCAACGCTTCTGCCCATTGACTTTGAATGGGGTGACATCACTTTGCCTCACTTTTCTGGGGAAGCAAAGCGAAGATTTCCAGGATTTTCAGGATTTTCAGGATTCAAAAGTTGAGCAATGTTCAACTTTTGAAGCTTCTGAAGCTTTCGGTGGAAGCGTCAGCCAATCAAATCATATGCCAGTAGAAGCTCTAGCCAATCAAACCGCTGCTTGTGTGTCAGGGGCGGGAGATTAATGTGATTGGTTGTTGGTCGAGCTTCAGATATTCCCGCCGGCAAGCTTTTTCCAAAGCCGCTGTGTGGACGGGCCGTTACTCTCATTGGCTTCACATCACAGATCTCCATGTGGGACTAGTCTGCTGCTTGTCCATTGATGAGAAGTTTGCTTAAATAAAAAACATGTTCTTTTACCTCTGGGATTGAGTCTAGAAAGGGTCTGCTACCCTAAACTGTGTTAAGGTTCGGAGTTTGTTAGGCTTCACAAACTTGGTGTCTGGTGTCACATTGACTAGAACAGTAACTCGATCAACAGAAAATGAATCTGCAAACATCAGACGATCAACGTCAAAGTTAGGATCGATTTTGAAGCAAAAATGTTGGAACTGTTCTCTGGTTAAATTATGAATGCTTTTCTCTTAGGATTTTAGACTCTTTAGATTTAGATATAGATTTTGAGCAGACAAATATTTGGAAGATGTTATCTTAGGCTCTGGGAAACTGTTAAGGGCATTTTACAGTAAATAGTAAGTTGCTTGGGACTGCGCTCAGTTACGTTGTGTCATTATGTCACAAGTTGCGTTCAATGCATCTTGCAATGATTGGTCATTTTAAGAATATTTGTGTTTTCGAGCCATTCATATCTTAACATAGGGAGCAGGTCCTCTTCACTGAGTCTGCCATGTTTCTATAATAACTCAGAAAGGACAAACCAAACAATGGCTCTATAGAGGGCTTTTTGCCTATTGCGCTACTTAAAGGTCACTGGTGGATTATTTTAAACGTCTGACTGAATGGTCTTGGTAAATATCCCCTTTCTCAATGGACCAAGCCAACTGATGTTAGCATCTTGCTCATGTATGTTTGAACAGGAAAGATCTAGGCCTCCTGTAAGATTATGGAGCCACAGTGGCAACATTTACCAGAAGAAAACATCAGTGATCTTAATCCAATACTGTCTGACGATGTCAAACTAGACATTTTAACAACTTTATATTTGCCCCTAGCTTGCTGAAACACGGAGATGAGTGCTTTGAACCCGCATCCTGCCCTTGCCTGTGGAAAGGAAAGGAGTATTACCCCGGCGACAGAGTGTCCTCCCCTTGCCATCAGTGGTAAGTTCATGCCGCATATACAATCAGATCAAGCTTTTATGTAAAACTTGGTCTTGGATTCCACATGATCTTTTCCTTTCTTCCGTTGGCCTTCATCCATTTTGTCAGGGTATACAAATGTGTATTATCTCCACCAATCATCCGCCAACAATATCTGTCAGAATTAAGACATATCGCAGTCAGATTTTGCCTGACTCCTGAGATCGTCAGAGCAGCAAAAGTGGCCACCTGATATCCATAATTCTCTGCTATCACAGATCAGAAAGAGCCTTGAAAACAGAGCGGGCCCTTGTATGACTCTTTGATTCCCTCTGCCTCAGACTGTTCATCGCCAGTGAAAGGAAACACTCTCCCAGTGATCTCAGTCATTCTCCCATCCTCCCATTTTCTCCTTCAAGCCATAGCCAGGGAAGAAGATGTAGATGACAGCCTAATAGTGCAATGAGCAAGTGATTCAGCCTTTGACAATTCACCAGCCACTTTTCTGCTTGCTGTAAACCTGAGGTGTTTGACAAAAGCAGGCCATTAGACGTGAAAAAAATGTCCCCTCACTAAGTGGGAACAAGTTGATGCTGAATCACTGAAGCTTTGCTGTCTTTGTAGTGTTTGCCAGCATGGGACGTTCCAGTGTGTGTTTCATCCGTGTCCATCCATGTGCATGGCCTACGGTGACCGCCACTACAGGACGTTTGACGGACTGCTGTTTGACTACGTTGGTGCATGCAAGGTCTATCTTGTAAAGGTAGTGAAATAATGTATCTATACTAAGGGAAACAAAAGTGTGTTTTTTAAATAATTAAATCCATTAGCTTTCTTTCTGTACACTCAAGGTGTTTAGTTTTCAATTTTAGGTTGCTTTTAGGTTAGGGTTTTATCAGTTCTAATAGAAAATTACTTAAAAACTGATTTTCACTGTGTCCAAATGCAACAAAAGTTGATCACTGCATTTTTCAGAAAAGATCTTCTTGTCAGAATGGCAGCTCAAGAAAATGCTTCAGATAACAAATTGAATAGATACCTTAAGACAAAAAAAACCTGTTTCTCCCCTCAAAAGTATTTTTTTTGTCCAAATGTTGACCCCATCATATATATATTTATATGTATAAACACATCATGTTAGGTTTAGTGTCAGGAGTTTTTGTATTTTCTGTGATTATGTTTCCTCTCGTCCACAGAGCAGTGCTGATGTGATGCTCAGTGTGACAGCCGAGAACGTCGACTGCTTCGACAGCGGAGTCATCTGCAGGAAGTCTCTGCTGATCAACATCGGCAGATCCGTCGTAGTATTCGATGATGACTCTGGAAAGCCAGTAAGAGTCACTTCCAATATATTTTTCATATATATTAATGACATAGGTGGCCAGAAGCACATTTGCTGCATGAAAAGAAGCATCAATTCTAAAATACAGAATATGGACAACTGGTTTTATTGTCTCACCTTTAAGTAGCAAAGAAAGTAATTGTCACTGGTTTTGTTGGATGATTATATTTAAGTCAACTCTAGAATAGTATTCGAGAACATTTCAGTAAAATGTACGTCCCATTTTTTGCAGAATCCATCTAGTGTGATTGACAGGAAGCAGAGGATGTTCATCTGGCCAGCCGGGTACTTCACTGTGGTTCATTTCCCAGAGGAAGAAGTCACCGTCCTCTGGGACCGAAAGACCAGCATCCACATCCAAGTTGGACCTCGCTGGCAGGTAGGACGCTGTTTCAGTGATTTTTTTCTAACAAAAGGGTCACTAAAAGCTAAAACATTAGCCAATATGTGTTTTATCCATATTCAAACTACAATCAGTCAGATTTCTGCCTCCCCCGGTACTCCCTGAAGAATATAAATATTCTCTCTGTTCTTTACAATCTGACCATATGGACTATTTTAAGAGGATATAATGTTTAGGGAATTAAGATATTTGAAAAGAGATGTTGGTGATGTGTTCAGGGAAAGCTGAGTGGGCTGTGTGGGAACTTTGACATGAAGACAGCGAACGAAATGCGGACACCCGACAACATCGACTCCTCGACTTCACAGGAGTTTGGAAACAGCTGGACTGCAGCAGAGGTGAGTGAAAAGTGCTGTATCATCAAACATTTGTCACACTTGATTAAATGTATCAATTTATTTGCACAAACCTACAAATACCACTAGACCAGAGTATTCAGCAGCGTTAAATTGAACTAAGGACATTACCTCAAGTATATGAGGACACATACAAGGTGCTTGTATTTGTGTATTTCCAATTTATGCATCTTAATACTTCTACTCCACTAAATATCGTCTTTTTTCCACTGCTGCATTTGTCTTACAGCTTTTGATGATGCATACTTTTACCTAAGTCAAGGCTCTGAATACTTCTTCCACTACTGCTTTCCTGATTGTACTCCTGAGCCTCTAATAAAAAGTTGTGATTCATCACCTCTGCGTGTGTTTTTGTGTTCAGTGTGTGAACAGTCCAGATATCAGACACCCCTGCAGCCTCAGTCCGCTCAGAGAGCCCTTTGCAAAGCGGCAGTGTGGCGTCCTGCTCAGTGAGGTCTTCATGGCCTGCCACCCAGTGGTGAGTAACAGCACAACAAGCCCTCTGTCCCATTTTGAGTTTCCCAAATAAATCCCAAATAAGTACAATCTTTATTCTGGATCATTATTTCATTCGTCCTGCTCATCCTTTTGTAGGGACTTCTAAATGAACTCTTTATTTGATTTCCAATAAATTACTGAAAGGTGTTCGTTCTTGTTTATGTTCAGGTGGATGTAACCTGGTTCTACATGAACTGCCTGGCTGACACATGTGCCTGCAGTCGTGGAGGAGACTGTGAGTGTTTCTGCACCAGCGTGGCAGCGTACGCCCAGCGCTGCTGCCACCAGGGCGTCCCTGTCGACTGGCGCTCACCGTCTCTGTGCCGTAAGTCAGAACGCAAGGAGGCGAAAACCTGATCTGTTCCAGGAATTCATTTCGATCTGAAACGGTTTCCTATAACAATAATAACCCCTATTCTTTTTAGTAATAATCATTAACTTCTTTATTATTTCCTATATGCATCATTACATTTGGTTCTTATTTGTCTTGATTATGGAGCACTTTGTAGGAGCTATTACTATCATTAATGTTGTGCTTCTTTTCACAGCGTATGATTGTGAATTCTACAACAAAGGTACGACAATCTTTCCACTGATCTAAAAGCCATTGAATCAACACACACACACACACACACACACACACACACACACACACACA
>CALSBZ010041620.1:109029-132755 GCA_943591055.1 Gobionotothen gibberifrons
ACACACACACACACACACACACACACACACACACACACACACAAATCATTTATATAAGCAATACAATTAACAGTAGTTTCTTTCTTGTTTGAAGTTAATATCCAGCTGGATGTATTTTTGCTTCTGCTCCAGAGAGAAACTGGTTGATTTTGAAGGCAAAAACAGATTTGATGGGAGAGGTTACTTTCATGTTTGATTTTCATTTGATAAAGAAGTGATCAATAAAACGGTATTTGTCTTGAACCCCTAAAAAAATACATAAAAACATTAAACCGAGTAGTATGGTTTACAAACTTGTGTAGCTTTTGTGATACATTATACAGGCTTTGTTTAATATGAGCAATACTACTTTGTAACAGAGACACATTAACATGGCCTCCTGTCTTCAGTTCTGGGTAAAGGGCCCTACAGGCTGATCACCTTCAGGGACAGGACCACGCTGCTGGCAGCCAGCAGGACCAGCGGCTCCCTGTTCCTGCAGAAGGGCAGCCTCAGCACCTTCACCCCCACCCCTGGAGTCCTCTCACAGTTCATGATGACACCGGGCCTCAGCAGAGCCCGACCACATGGTGAGTTACCTCCATTCACTCTGCACGGTTACAATTCATTTACAAAGCAGGATTCACTTCACTGGTCGAACTTACTTAGTAGTTCTCTCTTTTTTCAGCGGTCAGAACTCACAGCTATTTATCTAGTTATCTGAGAATAAGATAATGCAAATAAGCGCACAAAGAACACTTCTAAAAGATGTACTTAAATGCAGACTAAGTTCTCTAGGAGAGCATCGAAGCATCCTGAAAAAACCCTGTAGTGAAGATGTATTGCCATATCAATCAAATAAAAAAAGCATTAGCATTTAAAAAGATCACAAGACTCAAGACCTACTGTGGAAACTCTGAGCACTGTTTTACCCCTTATCTTTAAAGAGCATTCTGCACATTTCCCAATATTAAGGAGTGATATCTTTAAGAAAATCCTTGCTTTTGTATTTGCTTTTCACACTATATTTTTATATTGACAATATTTTTTCTCCTACACCTACAACTGAAAGAAATTCTAGATGAATCTGATGATTAAAATTTTCAATTTATAACAAGAGCCTTTTATGTGAATTAACTTGAATAACACCTTTAAACGACACAAAATGTCCTTTAATTTTTACCTCTGTCTGAGTTCCGGTTAGTTCATTGGCAGTCACTGCAAACACTACTTACTTTACTACACCTGGACCTAATTGGTGAATGAAAACCTATTGACCTGGTTTCAATTTGATAACAATGTTAATCACACGTTTTTTTAAATGTCATCTTGACACTGGATTTCTGATCAGCAGTCGTAAACATCCAATCACGCCATCTGTCCTTCATAGTCTGTGATCTGAGAGTTACAAAGAGCCTCTAATCCAGCCAGCCGGCGTTCTCCTCTTCCATTGTTTCCTCTGTGTTTAACTGTGTTGTGGATGATTTGAGCGCCTCAGTGAAAACACTGATGGAGAAGATGGACTTGCATTGACTTCCTTTGGCAGAAGGGCTCTGAAATCAGATTGCCAAATGCTAATATGGCAACATGAGCTGCAGGCTGGTCAGAAAGCCAAGACTGGAACAAGCTGGACTCGAGAGTACGCTGCAATGCTGCTGTACTCTGGCTCAGACACCCATTTATATACAGTTTATCAACAAAGCT
Source organism: Gobionotothen gibberifrons (assembly GCA_943591055.1). Lineage (NCBI taxonomy): Eukaryota > Metazoa > Chordata > Actinopteri > Perciformes > Nototheniidae > Gobionotothen > Gobionotothen gibberifrons. Next base: position 110,713 of record CALSBZ010041620.1, read on the forward strand.
TTTGTTGTGTTCTGTGAGTCACTAGAAGAGGACTCATAGAAATGTGTTTAAATTCTGCTTTTGCACTGGAATGTTAAATTCACATTTATTACATTTCACTTCAAATAAAAAGGTGTTTTGCATCTTTTTCTGCAGCTGCTTCCCCCTGTTGCAGCTGCACAATAAATAGGAATATAAGGATTTTAACAGATTCTGCTTCTGCAAACAAAATGTATTCAGACTAAGCCACTTTCAGTTAGAATGATGAAGTTTTGAATGAATGTTGTGCCGATGGCTCCCGATGTACTAACAATATGTTTTGCTTCTATCTCCCAGACACATCTCGGGTTTCCTTTGAGGCATCAGACCGACCCAACTACTTCCTGTACGCGAGCCCTAGCGGCCAGGTGAAGCTGGCCAAGTGGGAGGACAGCGAAGCATTCTGGGACGGAGCCACCTTCGTGCTCCACAGGAACACCTGGATTCCCGGCTACGACTCGCTGGAGTCCCACGCTAAACCCGGCTTCTTCCTGCACGCCACTCCTGCCCGCCTCCACCTGCTCAAGTACAGACACATCGACAGCTTCCGCAAGGCCACGCTGTTCAGACTCACAGGTCAGCAGCACTGACATGACCAATGTTCAGCAAACACTACACACCAACAATCAACAGAAATGTCAGAGCTACAGATTCTGCAACTACACTGGAAGTACCAATGTGCTTAATTTAGTGCAAAACAATTGTACCAATTGATTTAAATCCATACAGAGTATGGAGCCAGAAAAAACAACAACATGTATGGTGCGTAACGTTTGTTGAGTGCACTCCAATGCATGTCTACAGCCGGAATCTACATTGTGGCACAATTTATCAAAATGTATTTCATGTTAATTAACATACATCTTGACAAGTGACACAAATCCTTTCAAAGTTTCCTTAAATGTGCGATCATATATTAATATTTTGGGAAATTAATTGATTGCTATTCTATTCACATAGACCCCTGTCAAATGACTGTATCCCCAGGATGCTGAAATCATTTAAGGGTTAAGATATTTGTCTCAAGTCATATTTATCCTATACAGAAAGCATTTGTCAAGGTGATGAGCTTCCTTTTCAACACACTGTTCGTAAACTTTGATGTTGACCTGACAATAGTTGGAGACACAGATAGTAAATGGCATGTTGAGGTTTTAGTGATATTTGTAAACATCAGTGAGGATTCAGGAAGCTTTGCTCAGGGTTCAGCTAGCCATCAGGGTTCAAAGGTCAAGACTACTGACTCCTCCGGCTGCACAGCAGCCTAGGCTAATCACTGATGCTAAAAATACAGCAACATTTGTGTTAGTTAATGGAAACGGCCTCCGAGCCAATAGCAGATTGGATTTCCTGCTGACGACAGTGAATGCTGAACACATTCAGAGCCACGGATGAAGTCCAGCCTTCAGACAGACGGACAGAAATTGCTTTCTAAGTTCATCACATTACTGGTCTGGGAAAACATTTAAGGATCATTTTTATCCAGGCTAGATTACAAACTTCTTATAAAAGATTCCCTGCAGACTGAGGTGTCATCAGAGTGATTGTATCTTATATTAACACTAAGAAGTTTAATCAAGGCTTTCAATTATATTTTAACACTTTTTCAGCAACCTAGTTTCATTAATGCTATGCATTGTTGCAAAGCATTGTTCAAAAACCCTGAACTTTATTTAAAATTTAATTTATGTTCCAAAGTTTCAAAAGATACCAAGTTTGTCATGTGTATGACATGATTATACATCGAATATTTAATTTCAATTAATGTAATGCAACCATTAAAACCATGTGAATGCCCATTTAAGGGTTAACAGGATCTTTGAGAAACAACAGTCTTGTGACACTGATGTTTGTTGTATTTTGTTTTTCATTAGGCCCCAGCCCGGATGCCCCCCCTGGTCCTCGGTGTCAGTGGAGGTATGATTCCTGTGTCATCCCCTGCTTCAAGACCTGCAGTGACCCGTCAGCTGAAGCCTGCGTCAGCATCCCACAGTGAGACCTTTGACATTTTCCATAACTCAACTCATCTCAAACTATTTGTACATACTCTCTACTGGATTTAGATATCTAATGTCATCCACCTGTGATCTGATGGAGCTTATTTTACCAATCAACCAATCAACCAATCAACCAATCAAAGAATCAATCAATCAATCAATCAATCAATCAATCAATCAATCAATGTTTATTTATATAGCCCAATATCACAAATGTTACATTTGTCTCAGTGGACTTCACAGTTTGTACAGAATATCAGTCTGACAATATGACACCCTCTGTCCTACCCTCACATCGTACAAGGAAAAACTTCCAGAGAAAACCCACAGTTTAAAGGGAAAAATGGGAGAAATCTCAGGGAGAGCAACAGAGGAGGGATCCTCTAGATGCCGTGTGTAAATCGAAAAGATAATACATTTACAACATAGGTAGACCAAATGTTTGGAATATGTTTGTCTATTTCCAAACATTTGGAAATGTCTATAATAAGAAGATGAATCCACGAGGATGTCAGCAATCCTGTGGGAGCCATCAGGGAAGTAGTATGATGAGAGTCAGGCAGGACCACAGAGACAGGTTCAGCCACGACTCGAAGTCCAGGACTCAGATCAGGACTCAGGATAGAGGATCCAGGACACACGACCACAGCAACAGGATTAGCCTCGACTCAGGATCCCGGCGTATATATGGACACAAAAAAGAGATTTGGGGGAAGCTGGGTTAATCGGAACATGAGAGTACACAGGTACAAACAGACAGAAAGACGGAGTAAGGTGCCCCCCCCAACAGTCCAAGCCTATAGCAGCTAAACTAACGTGTCTACATACATGCACTCCCTTAGGATAGGTTGAGGGAAAAGGGTAGCAAGTAAGAAGTAGGAAACAGAGGTGGAGAGGCACACACAGGGAGAAAGGTCCCCACTGGAACCTGAATTGGTTAGAGGTATAGGAGTAGGTCTGTGGCTACATTCCACACTCCCGGTGCCGGGCTAGGCGTTCTCTACAACCTGTGGGGAAAGGTTTTGGATAAAGTTTTAAATATAAGATCTAAATTTTTAGGATTTAAGTGAAAGAGTAAGAACTAAAATGTATAGGTGAAGAGGCACAACGTGTCTACGTCAATGCACTCTTATTAGATTATTTTATTTTATCACTATAAGCTTTATCAAAAAGGAAGGTCTTAAGCGTACTCTTAAAAACGGATAGGCTGTCTGCCGCCCGAACACAAACTGGAAGCTGATTCCACAAATGTGGAGCTTGATAAGAAAAGGCTCTGGCTCACATTGTACTTTTAGAGACTCTAGGAACAACCAACAACCCTGCATTCTTGGAACGCAATGCCCTAGTAGGACAGCAGGGTATAATGAGTTCTTTAAGGTAAGATGGCGCCTGCCCATTAAGGGCTTTGTAGGCGAGAAGAAGAATTTTAAATTCTATCCTGTGTTCTATAGGGAGCCAGTGTAAGGCAGCCAGAATAGGACTAATGTGGTCCCTTTTCCTAACTCTAGTTAGTACACGTGCTGCAGCAATTTGAATCAGCTGAAGCGACTTAAAGATCACATGTCATGCTTTTCCGGTTATTACCCGTCCCCTTGTGTGTTATGAAGGTTTTTCTGCATGTAAACGGTGTGCAGAGTCAAAACCCTCAAAGTACACCCTGTAGCGAGTAAAACTCTAAAACAGAAAATACCTCCCCAAAACGCCTCGTTGGTGAAACGTCATCATCCATTTGATTCTTCCGGGTCGTGCTTTCGAAAGCACGACCCGGAACTAAATGGGCCAATCCGTGGAGCCGTTACGTTACGTCCGCGGAGCCGTTACGTTAAGCCCCCGCTGATTGGTCCAAATTGACCAATCCACGGACTTCCTCACACACACACACACTCAGGGGGAGGTGGACGGGGTCGATGGGGGGGGGAGCGGCAACGAGACGTTTAGTGGAGAAAGTGAATACTGCTGAATACACACACTTTACAGAGATGCTGTATGCGAAACCAATGTGAGTTTGGAAAATTGCACAGTATTTTTCTATTTTAGTATACCTCAACAATGGAATTATGATCAGTGGAAATGGCCATGACACCTCACCTTTAACTTACTTCTTGGTACACCCTGATAATAAAGAGTTACAATAATCCAGCCTAGAAGTAACAAATGCATGGACTAGTTTCTCTGCATCGTTTTGAGGCAAGATATGCCTAATTTTGGCAATGTTGCGTAGATGGAAGTAGGCGGTCCTTGAGATTGATTTTATGTGGGCGTTAAAGGATAAATCCTGATCAAATATAACACCAAGATTCCTTACAGTCTCACTGGAGGCCAAATGAATGCCATCCATAACTAGTATATCTTTAGACAGTTTGTTTCGTAGATTCTTTGGGCCGAGTACAATAACTTAGCCGTGTTTAACATCAAAAAGTTTAAGGTCATCCACTTTTTTAGTCCTTGAGGCAGTCTTGAATTTTATTTAGGTGATTGGTTTCATCAGGCTTGATGGATAAATATAGTTGAGTATCATCCGCATAACAATGGAAATGTACAGAATGATTCCTTATAATATTGCCTAACGGAATCATATATAATGTGAATAAAATAGGTCCAAGCACTGAGCCCTGTGGCACTCCATGGCTAACTTTGGTTTGCATGGAAGATTCATCGTTGACACACACAAACTGAGAGCGTTCAGACAAATAGGACCTAAACCAGCCTAAAGCAGTTCCCTTTATGCCAACTAAGTGCTCTAGTCTTTGCAATAGGATGTCATGGTCGATAGTATCAAATGCAGCACTGAGATCGAGCAAAACAAGAATAGAGACAAGTCCCTTGTCAGAGGCTATTAGAAGGTCATTTGTGACTTTAACCAGAGCTGTCTCTGTGCAATGATGTGTTCTAAAGCCAGACTGAAAATCTTCAAATAAATCATTGTTTTTTAAGTAATCACACAACTGTTTTGCGTCCGCTTTCTCAAGAATCTTTGAGAGGAATGGGAGATTAGAAATAGGTCTATAATTGGCTAAAACCTCTGGATCGAGGTTGTGCTTTTTAAGAAGAGGTTTTATTACTGCAACTTTAAATGATTATGGAACATAGCCTGATAATAAAGACATATTCATAATATTTAATAAAGAAGTGCTAATTAATGGAAAAACTAAGCTTTAAATGTTGTATTTATTTTAAGTGAGTAATAAGAATGATTCCCCTCCACATCTTAATTTTGTCTATTACCATTCTTTTTGTAATGGCTTTTCCTTGTTGCTCTGTGTACAGAGTGGAAGGCTGCCTTCCTGTCTGCCCCCCACACATGGTATTGGATGAGATCACCCGTCGGTGTGTCTATGTTGAAGACTGTGAGTATCCACTGATTGATTTCAGTGGTGTATTGCATGTGAAATGTTTCAGATGTTTCAGTAAAACAGGATGTTGTGTTGTAACTGTGACAGTTATTGGTTAGGTATAAACTGTGTCTGTCAATCTCACTGCTTCTCTAACACACATTTTATTGTTTGGGTTCAGGCATTAAGGTTCCAGTTACTGTGCAGCCTGTAACGCCATCCACTGCTCCACTGACCTCTGCAGCTGTCACTCCTGAAACCACCAGAGGCATTTCTCCCTCCACCACCCACCTCCAGACCACCACCATCCACCTCCAGTCCACCACCATCCACCTCCAGTCCACCACCATCGCCACTGCATCCTCTACCCCTCAACACACTGGTCCTACCACTAAAATGACCACAACTAGTCCTGTTGTTAGCACACAGACGACCTTGTCACAGGCACCACCCACCCCTGGCGAGCCCATCCTTCCTGTAGCTGTCGCAACTTCGGCAGCTCCTGAACTTGCTATAACAGCAGGACCTCCAACGCCCCCAACTGTCAGGCCAGATGTGGAGGCGCCGCTGTCTACTGTTAAAGTGACTGAAGCCTTGTCCACCACTGTAGCAGGTACAACAGCATGGACAACTGGAGCTGTGAGGTCCACTACCAGCCCCTTCGGCCCCAGCACGTCCAAGACGAGCAGCGCTCCTTTTGCCATCACGGCTCTCTTCTGGGTCACCTCCACTACCAAGCCCCCAGACCTCCCGAAGACACTCTTCACAACCACTGCCACAACCCTGCAACCACCTACCCCTGCAGCACAGATCACAAGCTCCATTGTACAGCCAACCACCATAAGTAACCCTCCTCCCATTGCCTTGCAACCAACCAAAGCAACCACGGAGGCTACAACACATTCAGCAGCAGTTACTCCGATATTAACCACGTCTAGTCCAAGGCCCGCAGTAGTGTCAGAGATGTCTACAGTAACAGACAGGACTACTGTACCCAGTACCACTACCACTGCATACACAGAAACCAGCACAAAGACTGTAACAGTGGAACGACTACCCTCAACAACAACTAGACCCATCCCTCCTGGTTTACCAAGCACAGCCTCCACAGCCTCCTCCCCTCTGCCAACCTGGCATTCTGTCGAAACAGGAACTGTATCGTTGCCAAAAGTTACTTCAACCAGAACCACAGAATCAGTCACACCAGTTGCACCTTTCACCACTAGTAAAACAACACTGTACGAAAGTCCAGAGACAACATCAGCAACTTCTATTACAGAGAAGATTCCGTTCAGCACTCCTGCTGAACTCAAAACCTCTACAACAATTGTTCCTGAGTTACCAATGTCAACCCCTATCCAGGTCGTTCAGACCACATCTGCACCATCTGCTCCTACCTCACACTGGGGAACATCGACAAAGCAAGTGTCCATACTTGAATCTACTGTGAGTGAAATACCTTTAGCTACGACAACAGTTTCTGCCCCTCCCCCTTTGAAGATTACCACAACTTCTCCAGTGCCCACCACCAAAACCTATGCTGAGAGAACTTCCTGGTCTACTGCTGTCCCAACAGAAGAAACAACTAAGACCACAACTTCAAGCCCCCCAGATGTTCCAGAAGCAACCACTATGTCCAGAGGTCCTACTGCCACAACAAAATCAACTGTGCCGCCGGTGTCTCCTACACAAACCACTGCTGTACCACGTTTACCAACCACTGAGAGCTCCTCCTCTCCTGCGTCTACCGTGCGGACCTCTGAGCCGTGGGTCCCACCCCAATGGGAGACCTTCTCCACCCCATTCTACAGCCCTACAGTGAAGACAACGCCAGTGGTCACTACTTTCATTCATGAAGTCACTTCTACGAAAACTACTTCAGTGCCTCAGATTCCCGTGACATCAAATCAGGTTGAAACCTCTGCAACATCAGCTGCTGCCCTAGCCCCGACCACCAAAACTACAACGTCGCCTGAAATCTCAACTTCAGAAATTGCTGCCGCTACAACGAGGAAACTGGCCACACCCTCACATTCACCTGCACCTGGTAGTCCTGAGACACTTCTCACCACCATCTCTACAAGAGCTCCACCAGGTATTGTGACCACGACGCTCAGACCTGTAATTGTGCAACCTATTACAGAGACGACACTTCCAGTGACTGGCAGGGTGGAAGCGTCAACAAGATCTACAACGACACCACCTCCATCTTGGTCTCCCCTGCACACAAGGACTACTTCCACCGCAGTTCCAAGGCCAACCTCTTTCCAGGAGAAAGTGACCACCCGATTGGTGTCAACTGCTAAAGCTACACCAGCTACAACAACTACCACCATTGCACAGACGACCACTTTAAGAACAACACCTCGAGTTACACCCAGAATCACGTCGATTGAGAGGTCAACCACCAGGCCAGCCACAGCAAGGGTCACAATAACAACAAGTGTTCCAGAAGTATCTTCCATATGGACCACTCTTGGCCCATCAACTGTCAAACCAAGCCCTGGCGCAATGACCACGTCAAGAGAACCGTTTATAACTGTTCCAACAACTGCAGAGTCCGTGGCCCCAACGAGCAAGACAGAACTTGCTGAAACAACCCCAGCAGTTCCCATCTTGCCCACCTTACCCGTTCCAGCCCCTTCTCCTACTCTGACAGCGGTCACCTCTACAGCCGCTCCAACGACCACCAACCAAGAGAAAACCAGCTCTGAGAAAACCATGACAACCAAAGAGAAGGAAGTTTCAGCATCCACATCCAAATCGGTGACGCCTCCACATGATACACACCTGATCTCCACCCAGACACCCGGTATTCACACACCATCAACTTCTTCACATCCAGCAGCAACCTCGGTCCAAGCTACTGAGCAGGACAAAGTCAATCATACAAGTCCAGGTGCAACCACACCTCCTGCACTGACTTTACCTCACACGACGATGGAAACAACCAGACACACAGTAGAGTCGACAACGTCTTTGGCTGTATCACCAACAAGGAGTTGCATTGTAGGTTGACATTATACATCTTTATTTTAGACATTTCAAAATAAGAGCACCAACTGCAGATTAAATTATAGTAGATGACACATAATTGTAGCCAATTCCTCTTGCTGAAACCATGGTATTACAAGTTTCAGAAAAAAAAGCGTATGAGTTTATGATATTTTCCCAGATATGTATCCAATAAAGTTTATTTTCTGCTTACAAACATCTCTGTTTTTACATTTTTCTTTTGCGACTTCTGGATTTTTACTTTTTGACTTCCTGCCTTTCAGCCTCCGTATGCAGAGATAGTGGATGAGTGCACAAAGTACATCTGCGTTAACAACCAGCTTGTCCTGTTCAACAAATCTCAAAGCTGCCCCTTCACCTCTGAACCTCCGAACTGCGGACTGCTTGGCTTTGCCATACTGGTCAATGGAGACAAATGCTGCCCAAAGTGGGACTGTCCATGTGAGGAAAACAAACACACATCCAATGACAGTACATGTCCTAGTTTTGACATTTCTCCTAACCAGTGTTCATTCATTGATGTCTCTCCTGTGTGCTCTAGGTCGCTGCTCGATGTTTCCAGATCTGAATGTTATCACATTTGATGGGAACAGCGTTGCCATCTACAAGGCTGCCTCATACATTGTGACCCAGTTGCCCAATGAGACCGTCAGCATACTGGTTCAGGAGTGCCCTGCTGATTCAGAGTCAAACGTGAGTCAATATCTGACTTAGCAGGTTCCCGTAAAGTGATTTTAAATTGAAGTGACTTAATTGATTGTCTTCCATTTTGACCTGGTTTTCTTTCCAAAGCTTCTTTGGAATTTCACCAACCTCTGTTTGGTGGCACTCAACATCACGCACAAATCCAACCACATCATAATCAACAGGTTGCAGAGGAGGGTAAGAGTCACCCTTTTCTTGATTATTACTTTGTATATTAACTTTCACATAAGCTTAATATTGATTTCTAAAACTAATAAGACTATGTGATATCACATGCACTCTTCCAGCTCTACGTCAACTCTCGCTATGCCAAGCCTCGATTCAAAAAGTTTGGCTTTGAGATATACGACACAGGGAACATGTACCTGATCCGCAGCCCATCTGGTCTCAAGCTGCAGTGGTACCACAGCACGGGCATGATGGTGATCGACACAGACAGCTCCAGCAACAAGCTTCAAACGATGGGCCTCTGTGGTAAGAGTAGTTGTACTCTGCAAAGAATTTTCATTGTACAAAATACTGTACGTTTCTCTTTAAACACCTGTATGATGTGCTGCTCACAGTTTCTCCTTACAAGAGTGATCACAAACAAAGAACAAAACAATTACATCTGGAAGCGAAATCCACATAAAGTCTATGCTCAGGCATTCATATATTATGACTGAATCTTTGGTATTTCTTTCAACCCTCTCTCGCATCCAATCCAGGTTTCTGTGATGGAGACCCAACAAATGACCTGATGATGGCCAACGGCACCACTGTGGGCGCAAGGGAGGATCCGGCTATTTTCATCGATAGTTGGCAGGTTCCCAACACCACCAGCTACATCAGCCACAGCCGCAGCCGCGAGCTCAACTGCTCCACCAGCAACTGCTCCGGCTGCATGCACATGCTGCAGAGCGACGCCTTCTCCCCCTGCCACGCCTTCGTATGTTCATCTGTAAACCTTTTTTCAGGTTCCTCTCCTCACACAGGAGCCAGTGCTAGCTTGAATCTTAGACAGTCTGCTGTTAAAGATGTATTTTTGGAGACAAAAAAATGACTAAATGAATAAACACAAGTTACAAAAATCCTAATTATCCTATTTAATGTATCAGCCTTAATCTTAATATAATAAGCAGTATCTATGTGTGTGTTTTATTGTGTACAGGTCCCTCCAAGCACATTTTGTGAGGTTTGGGTACGAGATGCAGAGTACGTCAACAACCAGTGTGTTGCGCTGGCTGCCTACGTTGCTTCTTGCCACAAATTCAACATCTGCATTGAATGGAGGACTCCAGATTACTGCCGTAAGATTTCTTCCTTTAACAGAGCCTTAAAATAATGTGACTGACAATGAGCCATCCAAATATTGCTGGTAAAACATCTGGTTAAATATCATTCACAACAATTTGATTTGATCTGTTGGCAATGTTCATGTTATCATAGTTATTAGTACCTGGAGTTTTGGTGACACCTTTTAATTAATGCTACACAATCATTGTGACCAAAAGAATACACTTTTGTGATATTATATTGATATCTATAGAAAAATGTAATAAAAAAGGTTATCATTCATTTTGTTTAATATGGTCTCCAACCATAATTTGAAAAAAGTGCAATTCAAGAATCACTTGATAATTTACACAATCCTATCATGTGTTTTTTTTACATAAATACTTAAATGTTTAAATATGACTGATATCATTAACACCATTATATACGAAACTCCTAATTATAAAGTAAAGTGATGCGTTTAAGGGACTGACATAGTAGTTGTGTGTCATCCTGCAGCCTTTATGTGTCCCGACACTCTGCGGTATCAGGCCTGTCTGCCGGCCTGCACCTCTCAGTCCTGCCCCAACCACGACTTTGACGCGGACCCGGATCAGTGTTCAGGCCTGACTGAAGGCTGCGTGTGCCCCGCGGGAACGCTCCTCCACCGGCCGTACTCTGCCATCTGCATCTCACCTGAGAAGTGTGGTAAGACACACTCTCCACTCCCTGTAGGGGAGAGAAAGAGATCTTGAACTCGAGGCAAATTACTAAGGCATGAGATTGTTAAGGGAACTTGTCATTATCTTTTTAAACAGTGCTCTTTTGTACACTCTTGAAATGACAAACCATAAACAAAAAATAATGCCGTGTGTGTGTGTCTGCAGCCTGCACTGACAGTTCTGGATTTCCTCGTGCAAACGGTGAGGTGTGGAAAGCCTCCAAAGATGCATGCTGCATGTATCGCTGCGACAACGACACCATCGTTCCCGTGGAGTACAACTGCTCCAACATGCTGTCCCCGGTGTGCCGTCGGGCAGGGGAGGTGATCATCAGCCTGGCCGACGACACCAGTTGCTGCCCGCAGAAAGTCTGTGGTGAGGCCACCAGAGTTCCTGCACCCTGATTTAAAATCTGCTAGAGAACAGCATCAAATCGAAGGCTCATTGCATGTGTTTTTTTGTTTACAGTGTGTAACCAGAGCTTGTGTGACCTGCTCCCTCCTGAGTGTAAATACGGAGAGAAGGTGGTGTCGTACTACAGACAGGACTCCTGCTGTCCGGACTTCATCTGTGGTGAGTCTCCTCGCCGATCAGTAAAGTGATGGCTTTATTTTTGTTGTCAAACGGATGAGCTGTGTCAGATGTGATGTTCTCCATCTTCGATGTACGGAAGCTCTGAGAGGAAAGTGAAGAAATCAAAAATTCTGGTGACCCATTTTCTTTGTCTGACTTAAAGTGAAAAAATACATCTTATCTACTGTGTTATTGACTTGAGGTTTAGGGTAAGATTTTTTTAATCTGTTAAAACAGGTGGGTGAAATAGTTTGGCAGGTGATTCATATTTTTCATCAGAATATTTTTGTGTTGTGTTGTAATGTTGATTTGTGCCACAAGAGGCTGAAGTGCACCACTGTCAAACACATCCATGTTTTTTTCTAGGTCATTTTTCCATTCCATAAATTCATACCAATAAAAACATATTTATTTCATTCTTAGTGAAGGGATGTGTGTGTGTGTGTGTGTGTGTGTGTGTGTGTGTGTGTGTGTGTGTCAGTGTTTTTTGTTGTAAGTGTTGGTGGCAGTTTTTGAGGCCTTCAGCACTGGGGTTGGTGGCTCCCATCTAGGGCTGCAACAAACGACTAATTTGATAATCGATTAATCTATCGATTAATGAAACGATTAATCGACTATTCGGACTATTAGGCCTATGCCTTGCACAATTTCTCAAACGCTCTTATTTAGCCATCAACCTTTAGGTTTAGCTTGAGGTTGTTTTAGGCATGTGGAAATTAACAATGAAGACAATAAAGATGAATACTTGATTCAAAAATACATATATTATTATATTAACTAAACACATTTTGAACTAAATTAACATTGCTTTTTATTTCAATTAAATAAATAATATTTCACATCAAAAGAAACAATGTTTTGACAAATCGTATTAAATAATGTGATAACAGAATTGTGAACAGAATAGCTGAAACTTTAACAAAATAAATAACTCAGTTACCTCTAATCATTAACCCATGTTTATATAATGTAGTTAACTCTGTGTGTTGCTGCTAGCATACATAACACCTGACGTGGAAACGTTACTCGTGGACGGGGCTACAGAGCTACTAGAAAGACAGTCGACCCCGGTGCATTTCTCCGTCTGGATCATAGGTCTGGATGCCAGCTGCGTGTGTGTAAACTGCCCCGCCCCCTCGCACACAGACGGGAGAGAGAGAGATCTCGTCTCGATTGGAAAGATCGAAAATACATCATGGACGCATTTGCGTGGCTACAGTGATTCTGTACTAGTTTGTTTACAAAATTGCGGCGCAACTTGGTGGGCGGTACCCTGGAAATAAATCTCTGCGTGAGAAATACAAGGTGTGGCGTGTGAGCGTGTGAATGGAGTGAAATGCGTGTGTCTCACGCCAAATGCGTGAGACTTGAGAGCTCTGGTACAGATATGGGAACACTCAAATTTGTATATAATTCTGGACATGAAAGCGAATAAGGATACTTCCTAAAATATATATTTCCTATTACTTTAATATTTTCTTTTTTGCAGAGTGTGATCCTGAACTCTGTGAGTCGGAGGTTCCCTCGTGCAGAGAGGACCAGACGCTGATCGCCACCAGAGCCGACGGCAGCTGCTGCCTTGCTTACATCTGCAGTCAGTACAGAAATGAACTGCCATCTTCTGTTTCTTATTTTATGATGAGGGTAACTTTAGCAGGTTAGCTTGAAGCCATCAGTGTGATGAATGATGTGTGTGTTTCATGCAGTATGTTCTTCCTGCGCGGAGATGCCTCCTCTCTGCCATGACGGCGAGGTGCTGACAGTGGACGCTAACGCCACGGACCGATGCTGCCCCGCCTACCAATGTGGTCAGGGAACAAACACACACTTTGTCATTTTTTTGTTACCTTTTTCTATTTCTACATTTACAGGGTGGACATTTCAACATTTGAAAAATAAGATGAGGATTTCTGTTAAAAATCTCATATTTGGTTCATAAGTTTGGAACCAGAGTAAGGGTTATATTTGCTTTGCTGTTTTGGTGCATACCAATAAAGATAGTGAAAGCAAATAAAAGATACAATAAAATGCTTCACAGAAAGCTAAATACAATATAATAGTTAGAAATAAAAATATTAAAACAAATATATATATATTTTTTTCAATGCGACAGCTGTACAGTTTTGCAAAGACGTGCTAAAAATGGACCAGGGAATGTGCAAACATTTGAGAGAATAGGTGCAGTGACATTGTAATCCAAAAGGTGTTGGTAAAGGCACAGTTGGAAACTTTAATAAAAGGTGCCAACTGAACCTTGTATGTAATGAATTGTGATGAAAAAGAGACTTTACATGAATGTAGCGTGTAATGTGAATTGGGCGTGATGAGAGTTAGTGTCAGGGTTCGCTCTATTGAATACAGCATGCTATGAATTCATAAATGACTGGCATATTTTAGCTTTGTGTGTGTGTGTGCAGTGTGTGAGCCCTACAGGTGCCCTCAGCTCAATTGTCCTGTTGGGATGTCGGTGGTGTCTGTGTCCAGTTCGAGTCGCTGTTGTCCAAACCAAACATGCGGTACGACTATTAAAAACCTCCCACAGAAAAAATTGCCACCTGCATTTTAATTAGTTTTGATTTGACCTTGACTTGGGACATTGTATATGACTGTGTAGAATTTGGTTTAAAGCTGTACAGTCTGAAATGTGAAGATGATGACCAGTCACACTTTTTATTTTCAGAGTGCTCCTGCGATAAGATGACCTCGCCAAAATGTGGCCTGGTAAGTCATTACTTATTAATTAAGTGTGTTTGGACATGTAATGATATATATTATATACTATCTATTTATAACTTTATTTACAGTTTGTATTCTCACGTACTCTCGTATTTGTTTGTGCCATTTCTGAAGTAATTTCTGTTCATCTGTGTCCTTGGTTCCATGTGTGTTATACTCTATGTGAACCCAGTTTGGTCACTTTGTGTTCTACAGGGAGAGGCCGCCCAACTGGACCGGGCCTTCCTATCTGACCCACAGAACCGGTGCGCCTGCAAAAGATACAAGTGTGGTAAGAACAGCAAATTCAAATTATAGATAATAAAAAATATAGTTACTTTTTCCAAAAGCAAGGAAATGTATTGCAATTTAGAAATGTTAAAAGCACTAAAATAATGAACATGAAGAAAAGTACAAAAAGTTTAAAACGTTTTAATTATTGATTATATGAATTGACAGTTTGTCATCTAACATTGACCGCTGACCTTTGCCATTATTGTGTGTGTGTTCAGTGCGAGAGGCGGTGTGTGTGTTTGGGGAGCGTGGCGTCCTGAGACCGGGTCAGACTCTGGTGGATCACCAGGACGACGGCCTGTGTCACAGCAGGACGTGCAGCCGGAGCCTGGACCCGGCGAGTGGCTTCCACCTGCTGCGCTCCAGCAGCCTCAACTGCTCCGCCCACTGCCAGCCAGTAGGAACACAATCACACACAACAAACCTACAGCCAGTACACACATACAAAGTACATACGAAGTAATATAGATTCATAATAGAATTTATATAAAAAATATTTTTAAATAAAAACATTTTTCATATCATTCACTGAAAGGGACAAACACGTCGGCATAACACATATCTGTGAATCTGGACAGCGGCACTCATTACAGTGGGAGAGAAACACACATACTCACATATCTATATGTAAATAAACACATATCTTCATATACAGTATATTCTCTTATTTTCTTGCTGATTTTCTTTTTTTACTTTTCTTTTCATCGTTTCACAAAACGTTGTGTTCTTCAGAATCAGATCTACGTTCCTCCAAAGGACCAGACGACGTGCTGCGGTGTTTGTAAGAATATTTCCTGCATCTACGCACACGAGAACGGCACAACAGTACTCTATAAGGTAGGAACTGGACTATTATACAATAATTGTATATTACCAATAAACACTACTTCTGAGTATTTTCTTGAATAATCTGTTATTTAAACCAAGTAACTGAACCAACGTGAGTTCTGTACAAAGGACATCTTGGGAACAATTTGAATACCAGGTCTACTTAATAGCTTTCTTCTGGAGCTTTCAATCGAGTCAGTCTTGATCAGCAGGTAGTTTCATCAGTCATTATATCGAGACCCAAGCCAAGTGCTGAACAGTATGTGACCACATGTAATACCCTGTACTGTATAAAACAGGGCATCTCTATGATAACTGTGCAAACTATCTGCTGATAAAACCATAATGTTTTTGAAAGAAAATGGTGTATCTTTCTATTTAAAATGAACATTACCACCATTTCTTTTGAACGATGATCTTGTCTCAACAGGTCTTAGACAATCCTGAAACGCGGTCTCATTCCTTAGTCGAAGTCACGTTATCTATTATTATTAGTAGTATTTATACTGTACACCTTATAAGGTAATGTTGTTGATGCTGTTGGTGTGTTTTCAGCCAGGGAAGTCCTGGGTATCAAACTGCATGAAGTTCGACTGCACAGATACTCTGTCTGGACCCACGCTCATCTCCTATTCCTTCAGCTGCCCACCTTTCAACGAAACAGAGTGTATGAAGGTCAGCTTGAGGCATCACACACATACACACGAAGGAATGAGTATGATATTAACATAAAATTGGCAAAACTATATTTTTTACATATTTATTGTGTAATGGGGTAATAAGGAGGGCCTGCTCTTTACTAACACACAATATAACAGGAAAACTCAAAAAAGCACAATTGGGCCCTTAACTTAAGCAGGTTTTTGTAGTGTAACTTGACTGAAAAAAGTGTGAGAACCACTGTTCTTAAAGCTTTTTCAGGTGATAAATACACATCACCTCAAATTAGAGTCATCAATGATTTCAGTCAAAGAATATCAACTTTCAAACAACAAACTCTGATAAAAAGGCATAAGGTTTCTCACAAAAAAAAAAGGTTTTGTCAAATTATTCCTCAACATGTTTACTCTCATCTGCACTCAGATCGGTGGAACGGTCATAAGTTACATGGACGGATGCTGCAAAACATGTGAGTATCTGATCTGAGCATAGCAGCAGTTGTGTAGTTAGTGTAGAGCTGTAGGCTGCAGCTGACACTGAAGAGCGCCTCCACCTGCCGCTCAACATGTTTCCAACATGTTTGCCCTTCAGTTTGTCCATTTCATTCCAGAATATTCAATCACAGTTTCTGAATTGGATCCTAGCTGTAACATTTTGTCTGCTGTTTATTCAGGTTAGTCAATGTCAGTGTGCTTTTCAGTGATTTCGGAAAAATGGCAACGGATATCTTTTTCAAAGTGCCAAAAGATAGATGTATGAGTCACTGAAAAACATCTGATCAAATGCAAGTGGGTTTGTGGTTTATGTGCTGCAGCTTACCCTCATGTACCAATCCCACCAGGTACTGGATTCTCTCTGTTCCCTTTCCCCGTTAGCCCCCTGACTCCCACAGTTAACACAAACTGTGAACGAGGTACCAAAACAACAAGGCTTGTCAGTGCCATTGTTGATATTCAACAATGTACTCCCTCCAAAAAAAAAAAGACATTCTGACTGCAACCTACCAGAAGCGTCCTCTCAAGTGCTGTCTCATTTCAGGGTCTGGGTGAAACAAAAATCAGTAGAATAAAGCCAAAACAGGGTAACAAAATGAAAAAAATATATGTTTAAATCAATCATGGTGCAAATGTTGCATTAACCTTGCTTCATGAAGCAGCTACATTCTCAGTATTTTTAGGGATTTACCTTTTTTTAAATCTTAAAACAAAGGAATTAAAGGTGATTTATCACCTCAAAAAGGAGGCAAGGACACAATCCTTCATATGGGCCAAAAATGATGGCACACTTGAGAGGACAGTCACAATTAATTATTTACCCCCGTCCATCCCTGTGGATCACGTACATGTACGAGAGCTAAACTCTTTCCCAATTTAGCACTGTCTGGGCAGTGCATTGTTGATTGCCAACAATGTACTGTTGGTAGTGGCCCAGTAGTCGGGCTTAGACGTCTGCATGTGTGAGTAGATACTGATGTGGGTTGGTGACGGGGCCTGTGTTTCATGTAACCGCTGTAGAAGATCTGCTTGCTGCTGCACCACGGCTGCTGTGCTGCTCCGCCACCAGGGGGCGCTGTGTGGTAAACTGAAGCTGCTATGTGATGCATCCTTATTGTCAAAGTATCATCAGTGCAAACACTGAAACAAACAATCGACTGTATATTTAACAATGCTAACTTATTCCCCATATTCTTCGCTGGCTCTAGGGCATTTCCACATCACCATATAATGTTTTGATACTTGCGCTTATAGTGTATTTGCTATTACTTTGCATAGCGTCACCATCTTTATCAGCCAAGGTTTAAGCTTTTGAAGAAGAAGAAGAAGAGGGATGAAATCCTCTTTAATGGTCACACATGCAGAGCACACAGCACACAGCAGCAAACACAGTGACATTTTTTCTCTGCTTTTAACCCATCCTAGTACCAGGAGTCTAGGGCAGCTATTGTACAGCGCCCGGGGAGCAATGGGAGTGGGGGGGAAGGGGGATGTCCGGTGTCTTGCTCAACGGCACCACAGCAGGTCAGGAGGTGAACTGGGACCTCTCCAAGTAGCAGTCCACACTCCATATTTAGGTCTGGTCGGGGACTTGAACCGGTGACCCTACGGCTCACAGTCCAAGCCCCTATTGACTGAGCCACTGCCTGTTATTAAGTTACAACAGTTTTTTAGGCAAGAAACTAACTATTTTGATGTGATTCCTTTATCCAAAAACGCATATTTGAGAATTTCGATGTTTGGAGCTGTGAGGAGCTGTTGGCTGTATGAGATTGCTTTAAAGAAGAAACACGTCAACAATGTATTCGTAAAAACTCTCACGTCCTGAACGGTAGACACAGGTCTGCACTACCCATAAGGTGTTTAATAACTCCAATTTGGTGATAGCTAGCTAGATAGCTAACATTTCGCTAGCTAGATTGTTATATGGATAGCTAATGTAAGTTAGCTAAAGATGACAAACGTTAGATAGCTTTATTTACATATGGATGGAGGAATAGATAGATCGATCAATCAATCAATCAATCAATGTTTATTTATATAGCCCATGGGTCGCCTATCGCCTATTGGCCCGCCAGCAATAATATTTGGCCCGGAAAATTATTTTTAAAAAAAAGAAAAAAGATTGTGATTAAACATTTTTTTTTTACAATATCGGCCCGACAGTCGCACATATAGGCTATAATGTCCGAATAGAGAATCTACCTACACCTGAAGAATGCTTATTGTACTTGTATCCATGTTGAGAGTGAATGACATGCAGCACCCCCCCTCCAAGCACTGCAACGTGTCATATGTTTTAACAATCAATTACTTAAATAAGCCTTTGATTATGTTCCGGCCCGCCATCTAGTGGCTCAGAAAAAAATTCGACCCCTGATATAGCCCAATGTCACAAATGTTACATTTGTCTCAGTGGACTTCACAGTTTGTACAGAATATCAGTATGACAATACGACACCCTCTGTCCGTAGACCCTCACATCGTACAAGGAAAAACTTCCGGAGAAAACCCACAGTTTAAAGGGGAAAATGGGAGAAACCTCAGGAAGAGCTACAGAGGAGGGATTCCTCTCCCAGGACGGACAGACGTGCAATAGATGCCGTGTGTAAATCGAAGAGATAATACATTTTACAGCATAGGTAGTCCAAATGTTTGGAAACGCATGTGTCTATAATAAGAAGATGAATCCACGAGGATATCCATCCAGGACTTATGATCAAGGACCACAGCAACAGGCACAGCCACGACTCAAGATCCAGGGCTCGCGATCCAGGACTCAGGACCACAGCAACAGGATCAGCCATGACTCAGAATCCTGGCGCATATAGACACCAAAAAGAAATGTGGGGAAGCTGGGTTAATCGGAACATAAGAGTACACAGGTACAGACAGAGAGAAGGAAGAAGTAAGGTGTCCCCCGACAAACTAAGCCTATAGCAGCAAAACTAGGGGCTGAATCTAATCAGCCCTAACTATACGCTTTATCAAAAAGGAAGGTCTTAAGCGCACTCTTAAAAACGGATAGGGTGTCTGCCTCCCGAACACAAACTGGAAGCTGATTCCACAAATGTGGAGCTTGATAAGAAAAGGCTCTGGCTCCCATTGTACTTTTAGAGACTCTAGGAACAACCAACAACCGTGCATTCTTGGAACGCAATGCCCTAGTAGGACAGTAGGGTATAATGAGTTCTTTAAGGTAAGATGGCGCCTGCCCATTAAGGGCTTTGTAGGCAAGAAGAAGAATTTTAAATTATATCCTGTGTTCTACTGTATAGGGAGCCAGTGTAAGGCAGCCAGAACAGGAGTAATGTGATCCCTTTTCCGAACTTTAGTTAGTACACGTGCTGCAGCAATTTGAATCAGCTGAAGCGACTTAACTGACTTCTTGGTACACCCTGATAATAAAGAGTTACAATAATCCAGCCTTGAAGTAACAAATGCATGGACTAGTTTCTCTGCATCGTTTTGAGGCAAGATATGCCTGATTTTTGCAATGTTACGATTTTATGTGGGCATTAAAGGATAAATCCTGATCAAATATAACACCAAGATTCCTTACAGTCTCACTGGAGGCCAAATTAATGCCATCCATAGTTAGTATATCTTTAGATCATTTGTTTAGTATATTCTTTTGGGCCGAGTACAATAACTTTAGTTTAAAGTCATCCACGTTTTTAAGTCCTTAAGGCAGTCTTGAATTTTATTTAGATGATTAATTTCATCAGGCTTGATTGATAAATATAGTTGAGTATCATCCGCATAACAATGAAAATGTACAGAATGATTCCTTATAATATTGCGGATAACGGAAGCATATATAATGTGAACAAAATAGGTCCAAGCACTGAGCCCTGTGGCACTCCATGGCTAACTTTGGTTTGCATGAAAGATTCATCATTGACACATGAGAGCGTTCAGATAGATAGGACCTAAACCAGCCTAAAGCAGTTCCCTTTAACTAAGTGCTCTAGTCTTTGCAATAGGATATCATGGTCGATAGTGTAAAATGCAGCACTGAGATCGAGCAAGACAAGAATAGAGACAAGTCCTTTGTCTGAGGCTATTAGAAGGTCACCAGGGCAGTCTCTGTGCTATGATGTGTTCTAAAGCCAGACTGAAAATCTTCAAACAAATCATTGTTTTTTAAGTAATCACACAACTGTTTTGCGACTGCTTTCCAATTTTTGAGACGAACGGAAGATTAGAAATAGGTCTATAGTTGGCTAAAACCTCTGGATCGAAGTTGTGCTTTTTAAGAAGCGATTTTATCACTGCTACTTTGAATGATTGTGGAACATAGCCTGATAATAAAGACATATTCATAATATTTAATAAAGAAGTGCTAATTAATGGGAAAACTTCCTTTAACAGCTTAGTTGGAATCGGGTCTAAGATACACGTTGATGGTTTAGAAGAGAGAAGCATTGAATTTAATTGTTCAAGGTTTATGGCTGAAAAGCATTCTAGTTTACTATCTAGTGTAATATTAGAACTTACATTTCCGGGAGCTGTTGATAACACTATACTGGTCAAAGGCAAGAGGTCATTAATTTTGTTTCTAAGATTAACAATTTTATCGTTAAAAAAGCACATAAAATCATTACTACTGAGTGCTATGGGAATAGAAGGCTCAATTGAGCTATGGCTCTCTGTCAGCCTGGCTACAGTGCTGAAAATAAATCTTGCATTATTCTTATTCTCATCTATTAATGAAGAGTAGTACGCTGCTCTCGCTTTACGCAGTGCTTTCTATATTCATTGAGAGTAATATGCCAAATTAAACGAGATTCTTCAAGTTTAGTGAAACGCCATATCCTTTCAAGCTGTCTCGACTTTTCCATCTATAGATGGATAGATATTTAGAGTTAGATGGATAACAAGCTTGTTAGATAGAGAGCCAACATAGTAAATAGTTAACGTTCGCTGGCTAATTGTGTTTGGTCTCTAAGTTAACTTTTTTTAATACATATCTTTGACTATGACAGTGAGAGTAATGATAAACTGTTGACATCAGCTTTAGTATGCAGGCAGGCCGACCGGCAGATATTTGTTGATACTTTTCGTAGTTCCTCATAGCATGGTCCATATACACCACAAGACACTACAGAGTTATTACAAAAAAAATTCCTCATTCAAGATTTTCGGATTTGTCATCCTGCCACTCAATGCTGGTAAGGCTAAACCGGAAGAACTAAGATATAAGCGTTTAACCAGAAATAGGAAAAGGGGCGGGGCTACATTGGGTGAATTGATGAGCCAAATGGAAGTTACTTTCAATTTAAAGTTGTAACAAAAAAGACAAAATGACACACAGCTGCATTTTTTTTATGCACAAAAAACGGTAGGCCTATAATTCATTTAATTTATTTACACATTTCTAAAGATTTATGAAAATAGTGTGTGTGTGTGTGTGTGTGTGTGTGTGTGTGTGTG
>CALSBZ010041620.1:147797-184199 GCA_943591055.1 Gobionotothen gibberifrons
TCATTACACTCAAAATACATTAATTATATACTGCATACTGTAAATGTCACATCAAAACAAAGCCATTCAAAATCCCCCAAAATTGAATATAAATCTAACAAAATGTGTATTTTGTTTTTCTATGTAGTCAAACAATCGGAGTAGGCTAGTTGCTACTTACCCTCAACATGATCCCTGAAATATAAAAGATAAGACATTCAGAATGAAACAGGAAATGCATGACTTTATTTGTTATTGAATGGACATTAAACAGCAATGTGTATTACAATTGACACTTACAAATCCTCTGTGTCGGACATGGTGACAGCAGACTACTTCACAGCTGAGGAAAGACAAAGAGCTGGATGAGCTGACACGGTTGAAGTAGAACAGGGAGATCATGTTGATATAAAAATGTTAAAAGTTTGATCCCCAGCTAAATCTGTTCTTCTTCTCAAATGATCAAACTTCTCAAGTTTTTTTTATTAAACCCAAAAAGTGTTACTTTGATAATAAGCAAAAAGCATCAGCCTGCGTACAAAACCCAAAAAGAAATATGTTTCTGCTATTTGCTTACTTGCAAAGAGTTATAAGAAAGGATCAATAGCACTGTCTGTACAGTAAATACAAAGCTTTAGCAGGCAAATACTAGCCTAAGCTTAGGTTAGCTTAGCATACTTTTTTTTTTAAACATAGGGTCAGCTAGCTTAGACTCTATTTAATTATGACACAATGTGCCAATAGAACCTACAAAGATCACCAATTACCAAATACGTTTTTTTTGTAACCGTTCCATGCACCGTTCCAAGTAAAAAAACAAATGCTTTCTGTTTTAAAGGCAGTTACATGCTAGCTCCTTGGTGCCCTTGCTGACCAAGTGGTAGATGAACATCTTAAAAATCAGGCTTACTGTTTCGCCGATTTCAGTCTTTGCGCTAAACTAAGTTAAGCTAACCAGCTCCTAGCCCACTGTAGCTGTAGCTTATCATTTAGCATACAGATTCATCCTAGTTTTAAGCACTGTATACAAAATGCACAAATATTCCTTAAATTAAATACCTTAACTAGGACCTCAACAATCCCGTGTATCATATTGGTAAACATTATTTAATGAGATATCTTAAAATTAGGTCTATGTTTTTTTCACCCGATACAGCTACATATTCAACAATTTCTAATCATCTTTCTTTTTCTGGGTTTCAAAAAGATTTTGAATACTTCTGTAGCAGCATGTTATTATGTAATTTCCCTTGCATGGAAATAATATATTGCCATCCTGAGTTTAGAAACATTTTGATAATTATGAATGAGGAAATATATGGTTCAGTTCAAGATTTTAAATGTAAAGCATGTGATCAGTTTATAAAACATGCCTAGTAGCCTATAAATGAAAATACCAAAGGAGTGGTTTGAATCGGCTCTTTTCAGATACATTTAAATTCTGTCTACAATTAGTAATTTTCCAAAAACGAACTAAGAATTGACCAAGTTAGCATCATTTTACTTTCATTTTTGATACTTAAAGTACATTCTGCTGCAAATACTGTTGTACTTCAGTAAAATGTATTGGTAAAAGACCGTGTTATTTTTACGACAGACAGTTAGAGGTCAGAGAGCTGTAGCAAACTGAATGTGTCCTCACTGAAGCATTTTAACACTTGTACCAAACACCTCATCATGAACTGTTGACTCAGCTGGTTGGGAGGTGTTATCTTCTTTACAGGTTTGTTTCCACTCATGACTATTTGACCCAAGTTCATAAAAGACCACACATCATCATCACCACTTATGTCACATGCACTATTTATAGAATATTGAATGCTTCTTTCCTATTGATTTGGTGCTGTTAGTGACTTTATATTCCAAGTAGACATTTTGGGTTACCTCCAGATCACAATGTTCCCTTCCACTCCAGCCTGGCTGTTATGAGTCATATTGAAACCCAAATAACAGGGTGTAACACGGGACTCAATAAGCATTGTCCTCTTTTATTATAGTGGTAGAATGCAATGCAGATAGTTTTGGTTTTATTTACCCAGGATAAGAGAAATCTGTCTCTCTCTTTTCCCATTTTGCTTGGGTTACTAAAAGGTATACAACATAATTCAACCCTCAATCACCCCTAGACATCACTGTTAAGTTTTCAAAGGAACCTCGAATAATTCAAATGAAAAGCAGTATGTATTTTTTCCATACCATTTTTTGAATTTTGAGTGAATTGTAGTGAATAATATTCAGAATTTAGACTGTTAAATACAATTAATAATGGTAAGTACATGGGCCATAAAGTAAATAGGACAATATTTTCAATAGTATTTTTTCGATATTACTTTCAATTGTACTGAAGTGTACAAATCTCATCTTGGACACATTTTAGATAGGCTACCACTACGTAAAAAGATAAAACATTTATGCATATATATTTTATAGAATTTGGGTGAACCAACACTTTTATGTGACATGTTTATAGGCTATTCAACTACAATATGAGCATACTGTATAGTTCTAATGTATGTCCTTCCTGGCGCAGACCGTTGCTTGAACTATTAGCTATGACTTTTGGTCAAAGTTCAGTCCTATATTGGGGAAATACCTCTCTAATCCGCCCAACCTTTGCCAACCCTATTTACAACTCCAGGTCCAAAAGGGGGACGAGGAGCATCTCTGCTGGAGACAATGTTGGAGGATGTCTCTTCTCTGTAATCTACATATCATATTTGATATATATATATATATATAAAAGTGTCTTTGGATGACTCCTTCACACTTAACAGTGAGCACAGCTGCAGAGGACTCAAAGGATTAGTTCTGGATCATATGTCTACCCATCAGCTGAGGAACGGTGTCCAAATAGCTGCTTTAATCCCTCGGCTCGGTCCAGAGGGAGGATCCTCGGCACTCTAACAGCCAATCAGCAGCCGCCTTCAACAAACAAGCTCTTTGATCGACTTAGAGTTGACAGCGGCTTCACCTCTGTGTGTCTAGCATTCACTCAGAACATACCGACACTTCAGCACTCTATATATTTAGTGGTTGGTCACCTCATTTATTTTGTATCGGAACACTGCAAATACTGCAAAGTGTTTCATCCTGAAACTAATAGATGATGAAACAGGTGAGGCCCCTGATGATAATAACATCCTGAGCCAACTGAGAGCAGATTTAGATTGAAATGCCAATATGATACATATTTATAGGCCCCCACATCAGTTTGGTGAAGGATGTGACAGCAAACAGACCTTGTGTATCATCACTATCTCAAAACCTCACATCTCTAAGATGCCAGCCTGGTTTTCAGATCGACCATGATGGATGGGTGGCTGTTGAAAGTTTAAAGTTCAAAATAACGAATGGGGGTTACAGGAGGAGAATTCTTCGGTATATGTGTTTGTATAATAAGAATGTATAAAAGATAAAAAAGAGAGGTCTCATTCTGATTGAGAGGCTGAATTTATACAAAACATCTGACAACCTAACAGCTGCTCCATGCAAATCTTTAGATATTCTCACGCTAACAATAGGGAGGAGAATCAGATTTACAAAAACAGAATATGCAGGAGAAAAAAGAAAAAAGATATGCCAATTTCAATTAACAACAATGTAATAAATACATGTACATTTAAAAATAAATGTAGGGATTCCTAGAATCAGCATTTTCTTTCTTTGATTTCTTTTGAAAATAAGATAATGTATTTATGATTCTGCCAAACTTCAGTGCCAATGTGACTGCTGTCACTGCTTTGAAGTGAATGTACAACTAATACAGGTAAAAAAACTGTGTGAAGCCAAATTAAAGATATGGAAAACATTAAAAGCAAAATCCATTTACAGCTGCAGTTCACAGCTTCACAGCTGAACACCTCAAAGTCACATAAAGTAGAGGTGCAAACTGCTCTAATTTCACAGAACAGTTGGCAGTATATCACAGTACTTTATTCGCCTAAGATTACTCCAAAACACTTATCTATTTTCCCCCAGAGCTATCAAATTATGGTCTACGTCCTAACAAAGGTAGATGAAACACATGATTGCATTACATAAAGTGTCACTTTCATGACACATTTTACGAGTTAATTGATCTGGTCTCAAGAAACCAAACTCCTGATCTTGGGACTGTTAACCATCCCAAACATAAACTACACATGTTTGACACGCAGCAGAACATGTTTACGTCTATTTCAAACCTCCCTTCTGGGGTTAGGCCTGAAGAGTGATTTATCTTACACCTCCACAGGCTCTTTTGTCCTCCTGCTAGCAAATGCGACTTTAAAGAAGAAACAAATAGTTGGAAACATGTGGTTAAGTAGTCATTTGAGGTTAGGGTAGGTAAGTGGACATCTTACCTCAGAGAGGGAGAGAAGCTCCTCGGACGATGAAGATGAAGGTCTGTAAGAATCTATCGGCTCCGCTCAGAGAATAAGTCCTTGTGTTATGGTGATACTTGAGCTCATCAGGCCCTTATTGGCTGGGGGATGAGAGTGAGGTGTGTGTGTAATGCATTTGTTTTTGTGTGGAAAGGATGGGGAGAGGAGGGCTCAGGTTTTGAGAGGGGTAGGCATGACCCTGGAGAAAGAGATGGGTGAAATACTATGGATGGAAGAGGAGGGCTCAGGTTTTGGAAAGGAGCAGCTGAGAAGCTTCTGTTGCTAAATTTACAGTGATAGAAGGCTGAGAGAAGGGGGTTACACATCAGCTTGGCATCCAGACAATGGAGGGAAAGTGTGTGTGTGTGTGTGTGTGTGTGTGTGTGTGTGTGTGTGTGTGTGTGTGTGTGTGTGTGTGTGTGTTTGCCATCAACCAGTCAGTCAATCAGTCAGTGCAGAGTAACACAGTGATAGGATATTAATAGAACTGGACTACAAACATAATGTTCTCTATTGGTCAGTCAACTTCAATGAAGCAGTCTAAAGACACAATAACAATTGTTTGTTGTTCCATCGTATCATCAAAGCTAAATCCTGCCCCATTTTCAACTGAAGGCGACTCTCAAAGGATGCCATTTAACATCCCGCCTACAAAATGCAGACATAATTCTTTCAATTCTAAATGCCTCAATTGAAATTGCCTGTGTTGAACATTGAACTATTATAAATATAAGTTGTAATTCAATTTTAAATATAACTGCATTTTGTTATAATTAATTTCATAAACAGTTATTTATTAATTGATTACACTTCCATACCATAGAAGCAAAAAGTGAGCAATGGATATAAATGGAAGCTTGAAAAGTCCAACAATATTGAGATTATGTTTGTTAAGTAAGGACACAGCAAATACATTTTGTGAGATATAAGGCTGTCTGACTAACGGGGTCTATCAATATAATGAGGGAATATTTAGAATAACATGGCCGGGTGCTTTCATTAGCCAAAGATACATGTACAGTCTTCTTTAAACAAACAGCGTCTTGTTTGGGCAGAAAAGTAGTCACACTCTACTCTGAACAAAGGTAACCGGTGTGACTCACGGGGATGCACGGGCATTTGCATAACACGGCATAAAAGGTAAATAACAGATTAACATGAGTGGGATAGGACTAATCTAGAAGTATTTCTATTTGGAGCGTTTTCCAAATGTGTTAGGTGGGAATATTAAAGAATAACAACTACCCATATTACCAAATTTGTGGCACATTGTGCTCCATGTTGCTAACTTGGTGTTTCTGCGCACTTGCTTATTTCCGAGTCTGTATTCAACGGCCAATTCTGAATGTAAAGTAAAAAACAGTTCTGTGAATACATTTCCAGCGCTGCTCCTTCAAAAAAGCCCCCTTTTTAATTTGGTTCAATTTAATTTGGGAATTATAAAACAAACCAACGACTTAATTCACTCTGATTCACACTAGCCAAAAGGACTATGGCTTGTGATGGTGTTCTAAAACATCAAAAAATGAACCAACATTATCAGGAGAAGTTTTAACAATAACGTCAAATTTCACATATTATTGCTCAGCAAATAGTTAGTAGTGGTCTCTTTTACCCAACTGATGAGTATACATTTAGATTTTGGGAGCCAAGTAGGACGTGTGAAATGTTGGCCCAAATATCTTTATATAAAGTTGGCAAGTATTACATATTGCAATTTTGTGAAGGTTCGATCTACTTTGAGGGATTTGAAGTTGAGCGGCAATGAGGAGGAGAGAGCTAATCGTCATTTACAGTATTAACTTAAACACAAGGTGATGGTAGCTGTGTTGAGGATATCAGAGTAATAGTTAGAGATGTCAGGTTATACTGACAAAGATATAGACCAAAATGAATATGTCTCAGCAGCTAGCCAACTAGTAGTTGTGGGCGGCTAAATAGCCACAGAGGGGGAAGCACGAATGGAGTAGCTAATGGTGAACGGCTAGCCAGACCACAGTGCTCTGCCTGAGCTAACCAAGCCCCCAGGAAGTGCGCCGGACTCAGATGGAAATATTCGTGCTGGCCAAACGGCGGTACTACACTTCCGCTTGGTTGCCAGGCCCGGAAGCACTTTTTCCCATTGACTTACATGGGGAAAGAATGGTCTGTAAATCGTTGGATAATTTTTTTTAAACTAAATAAACCACCCAGTATTAACACTTGTATAGCCCTTATTAAAAACATTTGTTGCTCAAGTTGTAAAAATGTGCTAATAACGTTATTCTGAGAGTTATTTCCCTCTGCATTATGAACGCGCATCTAACCCACGGGACCGCGCCCCCCGGCACTTTCATGTTACGTGTTCAGCACTACATGCATTGCGTTTATCTTTACCCATGGATGCACAATAACAACGGACCCATATCGTTTTACTGCCATCCCACGGAGCTGTAATAATGGATATATTGCACATGTTTGCTGTAATTCATCACTTGTAAAATATTATACTACATGGGCTGTATGATTACATCTTGTACCGTAAATGTTGTATTACGTCTGTCCGTCCTGGGAGAGGGATCCCTCCTCTGTTGCTCTCCCTGAGGTTTCTCCCATTTTTTCCCTTAAACTGTGGGTTTTCTCTGGAAGTTTTTCCTTGTACGATGTGAGGGTCTAAGGACAGAGGGTGTCGTATTACCATACTGATTTCTGTACAAACTGTGAAGACCACTGAGACAAATGTAACATTTGTGATATTGGGCTATATAAAGAAACATTGATTGATTGATTGATATTAAATTAAGTTAATATTACCGACGTTAGATTAACGTCCCTGTAGCTTCTTATTGCACTAAGAAGCTTATTGCACTGTATATATATATATACAGTGCAATAATTCTTTCATGCTAAATGAAGCTCTGTTGCTTGGATTTCACTAGATCCTGTAACAGAGTAATATAAGTACATAACGATTGATGTGCACACTAGCATAATTACTAGCTAGCCGTTAGCTGCTAACTGCCGTCTCATTAATCTCAAATCCATAATAACAACCATTACCATGCTGTTACGTGTACGCAAATTGACGTGCTTGATGTGAACGAGCATTTTGGTTAAAGTTGCGCATGCGCTATGAGCGCACATACGGGTACTTCTCAGGCATGCCGGGTAATCTGTGACGTTTCGCTCTCTCAAAAGTTGGGCCATTTTATCATCATGCGCTAATGAGCAACTCTCATAGGAATGAATGAGGCCCCGCCTCCCACGCTGTATCCAGTTCTTATTATACATCCATGGAGCTAACGCAATGCTCCATTGTATCCAACACACTCTCACTCCATAAACGTCCAGGAGCGACGCTTGGTCAGGGTCCCGTGGCGTGCAGTTGGGACGCTCCGAGGCTCCTTCAGCTTCATAAAGGGACGCAAATAGCTTTCAACTGATTGCAATGTATTCCCATCGGCGTCGGTATTTGACGCTCGTGGAACCACAGCATCCGTTTCGGTCGGCGGCTGTTAAAGGCAGTTAAAGGCATTGTGAGCGTCCATTCCCATTGGATAACGGAGAATTGTACACCAGGAAGTAAGTATTCCCCTTACTGTCAATTGATTTGACAGGGATATCTCAACTACTCATCAACTCAAAAACACCAGATTATCCTTGTTGATTAAACGACATTGATAGGTTGTGAACATTTTCTTGTTGCCCCAGCTGGTCGACACAAAGGCTACATTAATGTATTAAATCGATGTTAATCCAGGTGGATGTGGAATTAACGGACGTGACGTTGTGTGATTGCGTTGCCAGGCAACAGCTTCGGTTCATGTTCATTTACAAACTCTTCAACTACAACCGTAGTTATATTTAAAAATATGTTAGAAGGCCTCACGAAATACTTTAATGTAAATTAAAATTGAAATGTGAAGGAATGTGTGTACAACAAAATACATCCATATGAAACCGGAAACAGACGTAGGCAAGATCCTCAGCTCGATTTAGCCGCAAAGCACGCTGGGATTCGGTGTTTATAAGATGTGAAATCCGAAAACATATTTTAAAAATAAAATAATACATTATTCCGAGTGTGCTTGCTTTTCTCTTTGAAAGTCATCACATAACGGCATTGTAATACACGGTTCGGCTGCATTAAATATGAAATATCTGCCGTAGTTGTATATGTATAGAGCCCTGATGAGAAACATGAGGGCTTTGTAGAGACAAACAGGAGGAAATGCCGCCAAACTGAAAACGTGACGTGGATCCTAAATATATCAGCAGTTAAGCAACATCTTACATTTATTTTCACACAATACGCCTCCTTGCAGTATCAACAATAATTCGGCTGACTTTTATATTTGATCCAATTGGTAGATTGACTGTATTTACATCATAACGTTTGTAAATCATAACGGCGCACAGCTGATAGACGGGCACCTAGTGGTTAAAGCGCATTATTGCATTTTTATTATTTTTATTATTAGATATTAATAGAATCCCTATAAAGTATATTCATTACTCGTTATTCTCTACTAATAGTTAATTAAAGACTGTATATAATGACTATTTTGCACATCCCTTTCAAGATTTCAAGATTTTCTAAGGTTTATTGACATATACACATACACATATATACAACTACGGTGTAGTTATGCAATGAATGAAAAACTTGGGTCGCAGGTTCCTCAACAGTGCATGACAAGACATCTACTGTATCAATATGTGTGTATACCTCCACCATTAAACTGTCATATTGTGCACATTTCTTATACTATCTACATACATCTTATAAGAGTATAATACATGTATAATATCAGTTAAAATAAGTGCTTAAACATAGTTAACATTGCTATGTTTAAGCACTTGTTTAAGCAGATCATGTAAGTGTAAATGTTCAAGTGTACTATGTATTAATTTATTGAGCTGTACTTAAATCAGGTTTTAAAATGGTTTGACTGATAGAGATCATGCAATGTCATTATTTGTTTATTGATTGTTATGAACCTGCCTGAGGACCACAGATGGAAATGAGCTATTAGCTATAATCTGACATATTGCATCTCTTCTATTTGCTGAGATTAATGTTTTTGTATGCATGGTCCTTCTATAAATAAATACAAATACACCGTAGTTGTGTATACTATGATATGTCAATAAACCTTAGAAAATCTTGAAATCTTGAAAGGGATGTGCAAAATAGTCATTATATACAGTCTTTAATTAACTATTAGTAGAGAATAACGAGTAATGAATATACTTTATAGGGATTCTATTAATATCTAATAATAAAAATAATAAAAATGCAATAATGCGCTTTAACCACTAGGTGCCCGTTTCTATCAGCTGTGCACCGTTATGATTTACAAACGTTATGATGTAAATACAGTCAATCTACCAATTGGATCAAATATAAAAGTCAGCCGAATTATTGTTGATACTGCAAGGAGGCGTATTGTGTGAAAATAAATGTAAGATGTTGCTTAACTGCTGATATATTTAGGATCCACGTCACGTTTTCAGTTTGGCGGCATTTCCTCCTGTTTGTCTCTACAAAACCCTCATGTTTCTCATCAGGGCTCTATAAATATACAACTACGGCAGATATTTCATATTTAATGCAGCCGAACCGTGTATTACAAGGCCGTTATGTGAAGACTTTCCAAGAGAAAAGCAAGCAGACTCGGAATAATGTATTATTTTATTTTTAAAATATGTTTTCGGATTTCACATCTTATAAACACCAAATCCCAGCGTGCTTTGCGGCTAAATCGAGCTGAGGATCTTGCCTAAGTCTGTTTCCGGTTTCGTATGGATGTATTTTGTTGTACACACATTCCTTCACATTTCAATTTTAATTTACATTAAAGTATTTCATGAGGCCTTCTAACATGTTTTTAAATATAACTACGGTTGTAGTTGAAGAGTTTGTAAATTAACATGAACCGAAGCTGTTGCCTGGCAACGCAATCACACAACGTCACGTCCGTTAATTCCACATCCACCTGGATTAACATCGATTTAATACATTAATGTAGCCTTTGTTTCTGCTAAAAGAGGTGTCGACCAGCTGGGGCAACAAGAAAATGTTCACAAAACCTATCAATGTCGTTTAATCAACAAGGATAATCTGGTGTTTTTGAGTTGATGAGTAGTGGAGATATCACTGTCAAATCAATTGACAGTAAGGGGAATACTTACTTCCTGGTGTACAATTCTCCGTTATCCAATGGGAATGGACGCTCACATTGCCTTTAACTGCCTTTAACAGCCGCCGACCGAAACGGATGCTGTGGTTCCACGAGCGTCAAATTCCGACGCCGATGGGAATACATTGCAATCAGTTGAAAGCTATTTGCGTCCCTTTATGAAGCTGAAGGAGCCTCGGAGCGTCCCAACTGCATGCCACGGGACCCTGACCAAGCGTCGCTCCTGGACGTTTATGGAGTGAGAGTGTGTTGTTGTATCAGCTAATCTCAGACAGCCCTGGGCCCTGTGCTACGAAGCTGTTTCAACCTAACCTGGATATGTTTGAGTTAGCCGGTTGGCCTAATCCAAAACATACGGCCTCTCGCTAAACGGCACTACGACGCGGGTTATCAAGTGGATCGCTCAAGCCAGCCGTGCCCTATCTATTTAGGTGCGCGTTTACATGACAGGGGTGGTATTTGGAGCATTCGACCAATCACAAACATGGAGAAGCGTACTGACAGCGCAGCGTCATACTTCCTCAATGAAAAGTCTATATAATTAGACAAATATGAAGACGTTAAACTTTAAACATCCATGACTTAAACACTTTATCCAGGATAAAAGCCACATAGTTGCACCTGCAAGGTGAATACAGCTGGTAAAAGAAAAAGTGTTTGAATGCGTACATTAACAGGTTTATGATATCACTGCCCGTAAGACACGATCTGACTTTAATTAATTCATGATTGACTCGAGTGTTTCGTCAACTTAATGTGTTGCTTAAAATAATACTTCTGCATACAGTATGTGACACTGTGAGTGTTGCACGGCCAGATACGGCTCAGCTGACTGACGTGCAATATATTCCGTGTGTAAATCGAAGAGATAATACATTTTACAGCATATAGACCGTAACTTTGATCCAGTTACTTATGTTGTGGCAGATATTTAAGTAAGCTTTCTTAACGCTAATGTTATAATAGTCAGATTGCTCTGAAGATGGGAGGTGATATTCTATTAATGTTCACGTTCACACAGTCGGTGATTTTTGCCGGCCGGCTTTCCTGCAACGGCAGTTTTTCTGATCGCTTTAAACTCTGCACCCCGCTCCGCACACGGAGCTCTGATTGGTCAGCAGGCAGTGCTTTCACTGAGTTTAGCTCTTAGCCTGCAACCTAACCTGGGGGGTATACTACGAAGCAGGATTTTCGTTTAGCAAGATAACTTCAGGGATTTTAGGTCCTACGAAGCTGATTCACTTTTTAGCGAGCTAGATCTCCATGGTGACTTATCCTGGAACCTAGTCTGTGCTCCGCCGCAGGATATGTTCGAGGATAAGGGATCAACTGTGCGGAGTTCTTCTTCTTTGCTTTAATGGTGAATCGCTTCCACTTGGAGCATATATCGCCACCTACTGTTGATTTATTTAATGTATAAACTGCCCGTATTGTTCATGTAGAACAGTGCAAGCCTGCACATTGATTTGATTTTTTATTGAATGTAACTGTTTCAATAAGGATACATCTATTACAGGTTGAGGTAGAAACCATGGTGGAACAGCTGATAACAACAGTGTGCAGAGTTTAAAGCGATCAAGTCATATTACAGGATAAAGGAAATACAGTTTAAACTGCCGTTGCAGTTCAAATCACCGACTGAGTGAACGTGAAAATGAATAGAATATCACCTCCCATCTTCAGAGCAATCTGACTATTATAACATTAGCGTTAAGAAAACTTACTTAAATATCTGCCACAACATAAGTAACCAGATCAAAGTAACAGTACAGTCCGCGGCATATCACATCGTATCATATATTTCCTTATCTGAGTCAGCTGAGCCGTATCTGGCCGTGCAACACTCAGTGTCACATACTGTATGCAGAAGTATTATTTTAAGCAACACATTAAGTTGACGAAACACTCGAGTCAAATGTATTTAAAGTCAGATGGTGTCTTAGACGGGGCAGTGATAGCATAAATCTGTTAATGTACGCATTCAAACACTTTTTCTTTTACCAGCTGTATTCACCTTGCAGGTGCAACTATGTGGCTTTGATCCTGGATAAAGTGTTTGAGTCATGGATGTTTAAAGTTTAACTTCTTCATATTTGTCTAATTATATAGTTGACTTTTCATTCAGGTAGTATGATGCTGCGCTGTCAGTATGCTTCTCCATGTTTGTGATTGGTCGAATGCTCCAGATACCACCCCTTTTATGTGAACGTGCACCTATCTAGATAGGATGCGGCTGGCTTGAGCAAATTAGTTGATAACCAGTGTTGTAGGACAGTTTAGCGAGAGCGGCTTTGTTTTTGGATTAAGTCAACCGGATAACTCAAAACATATCCAGGATAGGTTGAACTAGTTTTGTAGTATACCCCCCTGGTCCCGACCAGGTTAGCTGCTAAGCATAAGTTACCATGGAAATCTAGCCTGCTAAAAAGAGAACCAGCTTCGTACGACCGGAAAGCCGGAGTTTTCCCTGAATTTAGCCGGCTAAGCGAAAATCCTGCTTCGTCGTACAGGGCCCTGGGGCCTGTACTACGAAGCTGGTTCAACCTAACCTGGATATGTTTGAGTTGGCCGGTTGGCCTAATCCAAAACATACGCGCTCTCGCTAAACGGTACTACGACGCGGGTTATCAAGTGGATCGCTCAAGCCAGCCGTGCCCTATCTAGTTAGGTGCGCGTTCACATGAAAGGGGTGGTATTTGGAGCATTCGACCAATCACAAACATGGAGAAGCGTACTGACAGCGCAGCGCGTCATACTTCCTGAATTGAATGCGTACATTAACAGGTTTATGATATGCCCCGTCTATGACACGATCTGACTTTAATTACATTTGACTCGAGTGTTTCGTAATGTGTTGCTTAAAATAATACTTCTGCATACAGTATGTGACACTGTCAGTGTTGCACGGTCAGATACGGCTCAGCTGACTCAGATAAGGAAATATATGAAACATTATGATGTGATATGCAGCGGACTGTACTGTTACTTTGATCCGGTTAGTTATGTTGTGGCAGATATTTAATTAAGATTCTTAACGCTAATGTTATAATAGCCTAGTCAGATTGCGCTGAAGATGGGAGGTGATATTCTATTCAATTTCACGTTCACACAGTCTGTGATTTTTGCCGGCCGTCTTTCCTGCAATGGCAGTTTTTCTGTATTTCCTTTCTCCTGTAATGTGACTTGATCGCTTTAAACTCTGCACACGGAGCTCTGATTGGTCAGCAGGCGGTGCTTTCACTGAGTTGATCTCTTAGCCTGCAACCTAACCTCCTCCCTCCAGTTACCATGGAGATCTAGCCTGCTGAAAAGAGAACCAGCTTCGTAAGACCGGAAAGCCGGAGTTTTCCCTGAAGTTAGACGGCTAAGCGAAAATCCTGCTTCGTAGTATACTCCCCTGGTGGTGAATTGTATACTAACAACCAACTAGAGCTAAATGGAGCGTGAATGTTGCACCTAAATTCATCAGGTGGCCAAAAACATGATGCTAGCGTTTCTAATTGAATGCTAGTAAAGCTAATTGTTTGTTAACACGTTGTATCCTCACAACCCAGTCTCACGGCATTTCGTGTTATAGTCACGACATTTAATCTATTGATTCGTGTTCACCAACACGATTTCCCCCTTTTTTTCGTGTCACATAGAACGATTTTAAAAGCAATGTATTTCTATTGGTAGTGTGTTCCGTGCCTGCAACACGTCTTTTTGTCCGGTCGGGTCTTGGAAGACCGGAAGCTGTGTAGTTCATAAAAACATGTTCTTTATATATACAGTCTATGGTTCTTACTCAATATCAAGCCACGATTATTGTTTTTAACTTTAAATCGTATAATGTCGGACTTTTTTTTGCCGTCAGTGAGGAAAAGAAATGGGGCTCAGAGCCTCAGAATACTGAAATCTGTATTTTTTTGTAATATTTTTTTCCTTATAATTTGTTATTCTTTTCAAAATAACAAACTGTTATTTAATCAACGATAACACACAATTATCCTTGTTTTTATTTATTTGTTTAATTCCATAATCTCGGGCTTTTTTGGCGTCCGTCAGGAACTGAATTTCAAAATAAAATAACCGGAAACAGATACACAGCCACTGAACTGATTACCCAAGATCCTCAGCTTTGTGATTGGATGTTTTAGCCGCAATGCACGTTGGGATATGGTGTTTATGCAATATGAAATCCGAAAAACATTTTTAAAAAAAAGAAGAAAATAATACTTTATTCCGAGTGTACTTGCTTTTCTCTTTGGAAGTCATCACATAACGGCATTGTAATACACGGTTCGGCTGCATTAAATATTACACATCTGCCGTAGTTCTTTATTTATAGAGCCCTGATTAGAAGACCTTTGGACAAACTGGAAGATCTGCCACCGAAACTGAATATGTGACGTGGATCATAAATATATCAGCAATTAAACAACATCTTCAATTTCTCTTCACACAATACGTCTCCTTACAGTATCAACACTAATTTGGCTGACTTTTACATTTGATCTAATTCGTAGATAGGTTATATTTACACCATAACGGTGCACAGCTGATATAAAAGGACTTAAATTAAAGTAAATTCTGAGTTGAGAGAATAGTCAGGGGTTTTTGGGTGATGGGAGACACATCTAAGGAATCAGAATTTCAATAGCTTACCATTAAATGACGGATATACCTTTCTGTCTGTGATGTTTTACAAATCAGATATTAATGTGTAGAGGTAAAACATGTGAAATAATATAGCAATATGCTGTACAATTATTTGAAAACATGAATGAAACTACACATCTTCAGATTTTATACATACATAAGTGTCCTACACTAATAATACAAAGTTAACATACAATAACATATCAACAGTTATTTGTTAGATACTTTTTTTTATTAAAGTAGAACAATTATTTGCAACACAGTGCCAAATGCGCTTGGTGCTAAAATGTAACCACAATGTTGCTCCACCCACAATGTTACTGTACTTTTACTACTCTACTTTTGTATTTCTGTTGCAAGAACTCAGATCGGTAGACTAATCCTCCATTATTCCAGAACAGCAATGGTCTTGTCCCAGCCCACTTCCTTAATAAGCCTCATAGACATAAATTCCACAAGAGGCAGTAAAGTGTTATGATGTAAATTGATACAGGTTGAAAGGCAGGCGCCACATGGCAGCACGTGTTAATAGCAGCAGTTGACATGCGTTGTAACAACTTCAGTCAAATCACAACTACACACAGTCTAGGTGGTAAATAAAGGAAATGCTCACAGCATTTCAACCCAAACCTTATTAACACACTACAACATTGTACATACAACTTTACCCCCAGCTTTGGGTAAAAACAACTCAATTTTTTCTTCATCATTAAATGTGGCAATCATTTAATACTATTGTCAGGTTTAGTCTATAAGGTGTACTTATTCATAGAAATGTGTAAAGGAAACAGATATTTAGTAAAAAATAACTCAAATCTAAATCACTTTATTAAATAGAGCTTCATTATTTAGACTCATAATACATATTGGTCAACCCCCCCAAAACCATGACAGAGGTTTTAATGATAAACAAACCCCTTAATGGTAATTGGCCTCATGTACTGAATTTCTCCTTGCTGGTCTGCTGAGCAGACACAAACAACCTCCTTCCCTCAGGTGGAGGTGTCCGCAGATCGCCTGTAGGGGGCTGCACCTCAGCCATCTCAGGTGGCCTGGAAACCCCCTGCCCTTGCAACACACACTGAAGGCAACTGTTTTATTTTTGGAATGGCCACGGCACGGTGGCTCGCTCCCTAAGGCTTCAGTTCACTTCAGGATGAGTGGCCCTGTGGCACTCTGAGCCGGGATTAACAAGCAGAGAGCAGTTTGTCCCGACAGCCGCTCGCCGAAGGTAAACCAGTCAAACTCAGTGTCTGTTGATTGCCAAGATGGTGGTACTGCAGAGTTGTCCTGACCAATTAGCCGGGTGCTATCCTGGAAACGGTGCATTGGATTTGATAGAAGCACGTGCACTGTCTGAAATCTTAAACGCATGATGCATTTCAGATATAATATCTGTGAGAGGAAGTGATTGCAAAGCAAAGTTTACCATGTTTTATGATTAATGACAGGTAAATGTATCCATAAGACACAGATAAACAAATCCTGCACTTTAATTATAATGGCATTTCACTTTTAGTTTTAAATTATTCAATTATTTTCTGTTGCTCACTTTTACACCAAACTTCTTTTTTGTGTGCAGCCTGCCAAACAAAACAACACATATTTCCTTTCCCCTCTAAGGTAAGTGCTGCTCAGATTGATATTGAAGCAATGTGATGGTTACCAAAGAGCTTGATCTCCATTCTGTTTAAAAAAGTTCTTTAAAGCTGGAAAGATAGAGGTCATGGCCAACAGCTATCACCAAGCTAATCTTATACTTTCCCCTTTTGAGCTGCCCCAATAGAAGCCTCCCAGATATCCAACCCCAGAGCCATAAAAGGGGGACTTCTCATGTGTCAGCTGCCGTCCTTGTCACTGTGACTGGAGGAGTCCCTTTGACAACAGGGATTCATGTTAAACATTTGTCCATACCGAGGCCAAACCCTCTCAGCTTTTGTTTTTCAAGACAGGAACAACAACTCCCAGGAGTTATATCTATGTTGCAACTTCCACACTTTGAATATTTAGAACATATGTTGTTGCAGAAAATAGCCCATTGGGTAAAACTATCCTTCTTTCAGATCAAAATATTACTAACATTACATAATAGGACAATTTAAGATAATCATTGCTCTGAAACACAAGGCTAAGCTCACAGTCGGAGCAGCTCTGAGAGGATTTGGGTTCCGGATAGATTTCCAGCAGACTGAGGCTGTTTGTGTGAGTGCGGGATAGCAGGCAGCAGGTGCTCGGTGTCAGGATGTTTGCTCTTATTTCCCCGGGTCTAAAATAAGAATGTAGACCTTATCTAGTGTTACCCAGAGATAAACTCCAATATTCAGACATAAAGGAAACAATTCAGCTCAGGTTGCCTCTTTAGTAAACCAAGTCAAAGGATGTTAAATGTCAGTCACATTTGAATATTAAATATATTTTGTTTTCATACTTCATATGTGAAAATCAACTGCGGCAAAAACTACAAACCTAATATCATCTTTATCTATTTAAATTCTGGATGCAGGGGAATGTGTGTAAGATTTATTGTCAGTTTATTATGCTTCTGACCTTTGACCTTCTTATAGTTTGCTTGTAATGCTAATGAGGAATTTGGTCCCGATTTACTGCTGAACACATTTCAAATTTACTTTGGTTATGAAGATTAGCTTAATGCTGCCACCCCTCCTCCCAGCACAAACCGAGTCACCCTCCTGTAACTGTCAATCATCTTCCTTCGAGTTTACTTTTATTTCCTGCAGAGGTCATTTTTAAATCCGACAGTCTCCTTGAGAGACTATTTTCACAAGTAGTTTGTCATCATTTCAAAGAAGCCTGGCCATAAGTTATAGCTTTACATGCCTTTCTATTTCCAATTGTGACGCTCCTTGTAGCCGAGCAACTTCTTCAGGACCCAATTAAGAATCTTAAACCTGCTAATGAGCTGGTTGTCATGAGAGCTCATAGTTTTCTATAGCCAGCTGCAGACTTGTCTCTGAGCCATTTGCACAGGTTAAATCAGTGCAGTTGGGAAGCAGCTGTATACACTATACTAGGAACAAAGTAGGAGACAATAAGTAAGCCTACACATTAAACGACAAAGGAAGCAAAGACAGACACCAGCCAATAGCTACATTATTGATAAGACAAACAACATAAATGTGTTTAATTGATATGATTTCAGCTTAGTAAAAGGTCTACTGAATACATAGGAAGTACAAACTGAAAAAAGACTCACTCTTTGCTTCACTACTTGCTGTAAAATGAGAAGTCTCACAAGAAATGTATCATTAGAAAATGATTTTTCAACTTTAAGCTTGAATAACAGAACATTATGAAGTGATAGTGGCTACTATTTGTGCAGTATCAATGTTGGTTTTCAGAATCCAAAAAGTCCAGCATGTGTTTCACAGATCTTCATAGAATTGTCCAGCTGAAAAGGAAAAAAATATGTCTTATTAAAAACATGTATATATTTGTTATTTAAACACAAAGAATGACCTTAATCAAATACCTCAGTGATTATTTTTGACAGCTCCTGAGATGTCTGAATGAAATAGTACTTTCCTATATGACTCTGTATTGGAATAAAACTCAACATTTCCAACTGCTTAGTGATTAAAACATAATTCAATGCAACCGGCAACTCTTTACATTCCTGCTATGATGTCATAAAATATAATACCAAAACGGCAAGGTTTTTCATGAGAAGTTTTGTTGGATCGTTGCTTTAATCTCTAATTTGTATTTTTGGGAAATAATTCACTCATTATTAATTTTGAGGACAAATGGTGTTAAAAGCACAATTTGTGCTTTGAACAGCAACTTTGATAAAACTGACTTTTACCTGACCGACGTCTTTTGATGAATAATTTGCAGGTTTTGTGTTTTGCTGTTATTCTAGTAGTAGTAGTAGATTTTTGGGTGAAAACAAATTGACTGATGTTTCTCATCTGTCTTGCAGGAGTCTGAATAATGCTGATGGATGTCGGCTACAGTAACGGGCTGGAGCCTGACCTTTCCCAGCCATATCCTCCGCCCTTAATGCCAAAACCAGGCAAAGACAACGCAAGGCTTCAAAAACTCAAGAAGAAGAGAGCCAAGAAAAAAAATTGCCTCTCTCAGACACCCATCCCCTTTCGCTCCTGTTTGTCGCCTGTCAACGAAGCGAGCACAGACCTTGAGCACAGTGACCAGTCCAGCCCACCAAGGACACCGGAATCAGTCTACATTGCAGACCCTTCAGTGTCCAGTTTCCCTTTTGACTCCTTCTGTGATCCGTCCGCATCTGCATTCCCTCACCCTCGGAGTAGCCCCTACCAGAAAACTGGCAGCTTCCCCACTCAGTCCTATATAGGTCAGATCAGGACTTCTGAAGAGCAGGTGGCTCCGCTGTATGAGTGCTCCTCTTTCTTATTTGATGACATGACTCCTTTCATTATGCCACCTTCGATTTCACCACCCCATTCACCACCTAAGCAGGTTCCACGAAACCCTCTTGCTTTCAATTCAAACCGGACACCAAATTCCCATTGGTCCATCACAAGAGTCCCTCCAGCCTCTGTGTCGCAATCGAGCCCTAAAATATCAACTCACAGTCTGACCCTATCCCCAGCCGCCCCCAACTGTGACCCAGGCCCAGCTCCTTCTCTGGTTGCAGACCTTCCTCCTCCTCCAGCACGGCTATCAGTTTCAAATTCTCAGATACAACCTATTATTTCCAGCCAGAGGGAGACAAACGACTGTTCAAAAGACAATCCTCAAAGCCACCTAGCCTCTTGGACTACACGACCTAGTGGTAATGGCAACTTTGTTCCAAGCCACATGTCTCCGGAGATAACCGCCTCAAAAATATCACTGGTTGATGCAGTGAAAGACACAAAGCCTGACGCCACACAAAACAGGGTTTACACATCCAAGGCAACATTTTATGAGATCTCTAAACCTCCCTCCATGCAGGACCTTACAGTTATAAATCCAAACTACCAGGCAGCATTGTTTTCTGACATGCTAAGAAAGAAAACAGATGTGT
This sequence comes from Gobionotothen gibberifrons, assembly GCA_943591055.1. NCBI lineage: Eukaryota > Metazoa > Chordata > Actinopteri > Perciformes > Nototheniidae > Gobionotothen > Gobionotothen gibberifrons. Next base: position 167,972 of record CALSBZ010041620.1, read on the forward strand.
CAGTGGTGGAAACAGATGCAACACTGAGTGTGCCAATGTCCCAATGTGGAAGATCTAAGACTACTTATTGTGCACCGGCTCGAGTTTCCACACCTTTCATTGAAATATCCAAACCTATCCCCCTTTTATTCGCTGCTTTCAACTCCTCCCAAGATCTACAAGCTCCTGCAATTCCAGAAGAAGCTCCGAGACAGAAATCAGTGATTCAAACGAGTGGTACAATTGAACCTCCAGCTGCCATAGAAGAACAGAAGCAGACTGATCAAATTAGTAATATCAGACAAGCCAGCAATTACAAAGAGATACATGTTCAAAATACAAGGAGTACAATAAATCTAAGCTTTGCTAATACTGAGCTGTACCCCAGAGAGAACTTGTCATCAAGTATGACTGCACTTGACTCTGCCATGGTAAAACCAACACTAATACAACCAGTCATCCTTAAGCTACAAACTGTAGCTGAAAGTGGAGCTACAACTTTGCCAACGGTCCCATCATTTGTATCCACTGTACCAAACCTCAACCCTACGCCAGTGATTTTAATGCAAGCACCATCCAGTCCAAGCCCCATTATCCCTTATCATCCTCCTGCGGTCAATGCTCGCAAGTCTTTGTCATCACTTTTGGAGAGTCAAATGTCATTAGCAACCTCAAAGCCCAAATCAAGATCAACATATTACGGGCTTACTCCAACTCAGTATACGGCCTATGGTGGGATAAAGACTGCCGCATCACATTACAGCCCTGCACCCCTCCGTGCAAATGAAACCTCTTCAGACAAAACACAGTCAGCTGTAGCTGTAGATGGAACAGACCTCTCAAAGCCTGATTCAACAAAACAACTGAATGGATATCAAGATCAACCATCTTCAATGGAGGTTTCTACTGCTAACATTTTAAAACCCATTAGGGATTCTGAGATTCCAGCTGATCGGACCATACTAAGTAGCAATGATGTGTTTGAGATCGGGTCAGAAGCTCAAAGTATTGGAATACAATCACTTAAAACATCTAAGGTGGACACAATAAAACCAGAGCTTCCTCTTGGCTTGGCACAGCAATCAATGCAACAATCCACAAGTGACTTATCCACAACAAAAGCCTCATTCTCTGAGGCTCCAATACCAATGCCTAAAGCAGGTGAGGTACACACACAAAATACGGCACTATTTTCTATAAAAGCAGAGATAAATACTAATCCATGCTTTACTGATAGCAGTAGTCTATCAAGTTTTTCCTCACCCTTAGTGAAAGTAGATTCAAATGCAGAAACATATCATGGTTCAAAGGGGATAGATGCCATAGAGAAAGGTGTTTATCTCGAGAAAATACCTACAAAAGTAGAATCCAAGATCACCAATTACAAACAAACAGATCAAGTACAGATAGCTTCGGTGAAGTCTTACCAGACTGCTAATGGAGTCAGTTCATCAACAGCAAATGGTCTGAATGTTCAACAAACTGACAAGCCTGTTAAAAACCAAGCTGACCATGAAAAAAGTATTCAGTCTCTTGCCACAGATTTAGAGCCCAAAAACACAGGAAGGGCCATCATAAATGGTACATTTATCACAGGATTACAACAAGCCACCAATCTGATTTCAGGAACACCACTGCCCAGTAGAGGAGCTCCTGAAACTGTTTTACATACACACAAAGAAGAAGTTAATCAGTGTTTCAAAGCAAGCAGTGGAGTTCCCTTACCCAATAAGGCTTCCACTGCAGAACTTATCCATAACAAAACAAATAAGGGGTCCAATTTCTCAAATATATTCTCCAAAGAATCAATTACCACTACCACAGGACCCATTTTTCCTCACGAACCTGTTATATCATCTGTATGTTCCTCACAGTATAGTATCTGCACAGCATCTGCAGCTGTCCAAAGCACAAACATCAATCAACAACTCAGCACTAAAGTTACAATTAACAGAAAAAGTCAAGTGGAAGACAACAAGATACATTTGCCTGAAGGTCTCTTAACATTTTCTCAAGCACCAAGTGTACCTAATACACCTGCTGTAAATGATAACTTAATGGGCAAACCTACAAGAGCAACCACACTACCTAACTTTTCTGTCACTGCAACCAAATCACCCAATATGTCAGGTTATACATTTCCTTTAGAAATGACATTGAATGTGCCCACAAAAGAGCCCCCAAAGCTAACCAAAACTGTTGAGAATGTACATCCAACCCCACAGAGTAGCAATGTATCCAATGGCAACCATAACGTTGTTCAAGAAGCAGGTTACTACACAAACTCAAGCAGAGCCATAGTAAAGACCACACAAGCAATTGAGACAAGTGTAAGCATCCCTGCTAAAGTTGCAATACTATCAAGCCAAGTCAATACAGAGCCTAAACTCCCCAACTCTAATAGTTCTGAAACTAACAGAGTCTGTAACTCAATATTTGATAAAGATTTTGAATCCCTATCCACTAATGCTATAGTAGACTTATTGACAGGAAACACACCAACAGAGTGTATTCCCAGTCTACCTTTACGAGCAGAAAGCATTCAAACACAATGGGGTATTGAAACAAGAGCAGGTTCTAATTTTTTTAAAGGAAACACAATGCAGCATATGCCTAGCAGTGAAACCAAACGGTCAAACAAACCATCTTCCAAACTCTCCAACAAACCATCTGCCAAATCTCCAAACAAGCAGTCTGCAGGATTACCAACTGTCAGCAAGACTTCCACAGAGTCAGCTGGAAAACCAGGAAATGTAGATACTATTCAGCACAGTAGACCTGCTGCGGAAACATTACAGTCAAATGAATCCTTTCATGGCAGCAATGTCCACAATGTTCTTGCAATTGAAAAAAGTCTTAGCATCCCTGCTAAAGGTGCGAAACTTGCAAGCCAAGTTAATACAGAAACTAAACTCCCCACTTATTATAGTTTTGAAACTAATAGAGTCGGCAACTCAACATTAGACAGAGAATTGCAATCACTATCCACCATTAATAAAGTAGACTTATTGAGAGAAAAAACACCAACAGAGTGTATTCCAAGTCTACCTATTACAGCAGAAATTATTCCAACACAATGTGGTATTGAAACAAGACCAGCTTCTAATCTTTTAAAAGGAAACACAATGCCACACATGCCCAGCAGGGAAACCAAACCGTCCAACAAACCGTCTTCCAAACCGTCCAACAAAACGTCCAGTAAACAGTCTGCAGAATTACCAACTTTCAGCAAGACTTTCCCGGTCTCAGCTGGACAGCCAGAACATGTAGATGCTATTCAACACAGTAGACCTGTTGCAGAAAAGTTACAGTCAGACAAATACTTTTGTGACAGCAATGTCAGCAATATTCTTGCAATTGAAACAAGTCTTCGAACCCCTGCGAAAGGTGCAATACTGCCAAACCAAGTTAATATAGAACCTAAACTCCCCACATTTAATAGTTTTGAAACTAACAGAGTTGGCAACACACCATTAGAAACGGAATTGCAATCACTATTCACCAATGATAAAGTTGACTTAATGACAGGAAAAGCACCAATAGAGTCTATTCTCAGTATACCTATTAGAGCAGATAGCATTCAAAGACCTGGCATCGAAACAACCCCTGTTGCTAATCTTTTAAAAGAAAATACAGTGCTGCACATGCCTAGCAGTGCAGCCAAACAGTCCAACAAACCGTCTGCTGGATTATCAACAGTCAGTAAGATTTTCACAGACTCAGATGGACAACCAGGAAATGTAGAGACTATTCAACCCACTAGTCCTGCTGCTGAACTGTTAGAGTCATACATATCCTCTGGGGGCAGCAATATCCACAGTATTGTTTCCACTGAAACCAAAGTCGCTGACACGCTTCATAGTGAACGTAGTTTGCCTATTACAGACCGAGCAGTGATTAATAAACCATCTTTTAGTTCTGTGCAGGCCAGTAAAACTATCATGCCGTCTAGCCCTACAATGAGGCATGTCAGACAAAGAAGCCCTCAGCTGAGATCAGACGGGACTGAGATTCGACAGCAAGCCATACATGCAAATCCTGCTCATGGCTATGTTGCTCAAACTACAAATTATACAAATGTACAAGTAGATAGTAAACACACTGCCAACATTATTACTGAACATGGATCCTATGAGACTTCTGCAGATCAATGTCTTGCTAAAAACACTGTAAAAGAACAAACCCCTCACACCAAGCCAATACAAGTCAATAGATCTATTAAAAGTCCACCTATAAGGACAACACATTCTGTAACATCTAAGACTGGGACAAGTGCTTTCTCCTCTTCTGGTTACGTCATGGCTAACATGTCTAGTATCAGTGTAGAACAGCAAAGCATTGCTAGTCAAATCGCGTTGTCTCAGGATACTTTTCAAACCACTATAAATTATGTGAGCTCTCAGACTGGAGTGAAACAGTTGAGGCAATCAGTCACTGAAACAAAGACATCTGTAGAAAATAAAATTCACACTGAAAACACTCAAATCGTCTCAAACATGAATTCAACTAACCATGCTGTCGCAAATATTCAAACCCTTGCCAAAGCCAACAGTGATGCTAAAGACACACTAATCGCTCCTAAAGTAACTAAATCTTGGGCCTCTCCTCTACCTGAGCCAAAATGGCGTACTACACAGATTCGGACCTATACTCCAACCTTGCCCCCGTCTTCTCCAACTCCGGTTTCTTTAAAGCATAAAAATGAAAGTAAACCTTTGCCCGTCACTGCGAAAGATCAGACAAACCCTCGCTATACATCTCTTCAAAATAATACACCTACTAACATTGTTGAGCCATCTGCAAAATCATTAACAGATAATATCAGAAAACCAGACAGAAAACCACCCACAACTAAGGACTCTTCAGTCATGAATCACAATGCTGAGGTTCATGTAGATTCACAATTGAAAATGATCAAAACAAAGGTAGACACTAATTCCAGTAAGGAACAAACAATCTCCTCACTGAACAGTTTTTCTAGCACTCCAATACAATCTATTGTTCATGTTTCAAACAAACCGACTCTAAAAACACAGCCTCATAATCCACACATAGAATCAAGACCTTCCTCTGTCCCTGTAGAAACAAAATTATCAGATGCAAATTTGGATACTTTAAAGTCTACCCCCAATCAGGGCCAGATTAGCATGCACAACATAAATGTACAGCCTTCAACAGAGCTACCACTAGAGAACATTTCCCCTGCAAAGCCAGCAACAGATACTGTCATGAAACCATCCATAGTTAAAGCCGCTGTGATTGACTCTGCCACTCCCGCCCCTCTGCCTCAGGCCTCAGTCTCAGTCAAAGCTCCATCCCCAAACAGAGGAATGTCACCGCCATCTCCACAAAAGACTGGACTCAAAGAGAAGGAAGTTCTGAGGACCAAAGCTTCAGCTGCGCCGATGGAAGCCCTGGCAGACAACCCCTCCACGAAGTCAGCGACATCAACTGCATCTTCAACTGATGACAAGAAGGATGTGACAGCGTCAGCTCAGCCCAAAGCACCCCAGAAGCTAAAAGGCCTAAAGGGGAAGCTAAGTGGATGGACACGGCTCAAGAAACACATGGTCGTGGAGCCAGAGGAACCTACGTTTCCAATGCTGGAGATCAAATCACAGGTTGATTCCACTGCCAGCAATGAGATAACAGATCAGGGTGGTGATAAGTTGTCCCCAGACCAATGTGCTCATCGAGAAGTGATTAGCGACAAAGAAGGTCCCAAGGCACTAAAGATGTGGGATGCCCTGCTCTTTCAGATGTTCTCAACAAAAGAAAGAATCATTCAACAGCTCAACACCACCAAGAAAGATTCAGAGAAGAAAAAGGAACCTAAAGACAATCAAGCAGAAGTTCCTTCTTTTGTCAACCGCCTTCCGATTTTGTTGTACAGCCCCCGTTTTGATGCTAGGAAGCTTAAAGAGGCGTCAGAGAAGCCACTCTCGAAAATAGCAGCAGTGTTTGAAAAGGGACTGATCAAACGCAAATGTCAGGAAGATGAACGAAAGGACTTCAACAGGAAAGCGAGAGGATTTGGTTCAACAGACTCTACAGATATATAACTTGATGTGTTGCAAAAGTATCTTTTGGAATGGCAATGATTAGTAGTGTGTGGCGAAAGAATAAAAACAAAAGTGGATTTAGTTCATTTAATAATTATAAATAAGTGAGGAGTTTGATTATTTAAGAGGGGCAACAAAGTATGATTGATTTATTAGAACCTATAAGTTGTATATTAGCTGTATGTGTACAAGTAAAGATGTATGCTATATTATAACTCTAAAAAGTAACAGATAAAAACACAGTGGTGGTATAGGTGGGGAATCATTGCACTTAAAAGTAGTAAATATGACAATAAAGAAACAAGATAGACGATGAAAGCAAGGAATATTACGCTGCAACTTTACTTGGTTGGATTGTTCTTTTTTCATTTGATGATAGTGTAGTTGTGGAGTTGAATGCATGATGTGTAGATACATTGATTGATAATAGATTGTTTCATTTGTAACGCTTCCTTTTTCTATTTTTTCTAAAGAAAGTAAAGCTTTCATTGTACTCCGCTGGTAGGCAGTCTTTAATATCTGTAAAAAATAGGACTTTTACATTCCTGGAACAACAGGGCAGTTGGATTTGAAAGAAGGAAAAAAGGCTTGAAGGTATAAACAGAACAGAAGAAGGTTTCTGCAAGGTATGGATGGAAATGAATCGGCAGATGTTCAGGCTTCCGACCAGGGCAGGAAACTACAACCACACAGGCTGGTACAAAAAAAACAAGGATCCCACAGGAGGTCAAAGTTTAAATTTGGTTTATGAGTAAATACTTTCAAAACAAATTGTCATTAGCCTCCGCTCTGTTTATGTTAAGTACTAATTAGCAAATGTTAGCATGCTAATGCTGTAAATGTAACGTAATGGGCAATGTAGCGTACATTGCCCAGCCATAGCATATCCAAAGGGATACAGAGTCTGAATTCTGTTTTATAATTAAAAGTACGGTTTTCTATTGTTTAGTAAGTTGGAGATCCATTGTGACCTCGCAACCTCAATGAAATAGAAATAAACTAATTGACCCTGTTGTGGTTTGTAATTTCCTCCATTGTGATGGAATGTCCAGGACTTGTGAAAAATGTTACTGAATTTAGATTGTTTCTAGGATGTAGGAGTGGATACCAATGAATGATGAACATGATGCTGAGGGATAGCTAGAGAATAAGTACAGATATTAGAAGATGAGTGGGGCACTCATTTTGAGGATTTGGTGCTGCCATAGCAAGCATTTGCATGTTAGCTTTGAACCTTTTTGTCTCTATATTTCGATTTTAAAAAATTGTTGTTTTCCCAAAGATGATCATCCATATGAGGAATTTTGTGTGAGGTGGACTTCCTCCTATAAGCTACCCAAAGCCCCATTTATTACTCGAATGCTCAAGCCATAACATGTTTTATATTAACTGTGTGATCAAAGGTGTATAAAGTTAAATGTGAAACTTTTGTCTTGTATTTCCCCTTTCTTTAACACATATATTAGATTTCTTTTACTTATGGATTGTCAGACAAAGAAACAAAGTACCAAATAATAAGAACTAAATTCAACTGTAACTTTAAAAGGAGACACAGACATCACTGCTGAAAAGTACATTTTTAAAGTATAATGTCTCTGGTACTTTATATTTGTGTATTGTGTCAACTACTTCCACGAAGGGACCAGAACCAACCGTGTTAGTACTCTCTGACTTCCCAGTGTTATATATGGAATTCAGTCTTAAGCCGCCCCGCCCCTACTGACAATGTAAACCTATAGTGATGACTCACACACATACTCTTTGTTTTTTTAAAAGGTCAAACAATTTCCATAACTTTTGTTTTTGTTTTAAAACATTAACTGTGGGAGATAGAACATTTGTGGAGGACTATTTTAAGCCGCAGGTTAATCCACATTTGCTGCAGTGGTAGAAACCATCAACAGGCGGTTTGTGATCCCTAGGGATCTCTAGGGATCACAAATGGTCTGTTACCCATGAAACCTTGAGCTCTTAAGCTAGCAAGAGACAGAATGCACCATTCAAAGGTATGTCTATGCATGGCATTCAAGGCCACAACATGTTATTGAAGGCCAGTTTATTATGCAGCTCAGCTGTACATATTTAGTGGGGGTTCCTGCTATGTATTTATTTCAGCTACGGTTGCCTTTGGCTGAAACGCAGGGTGAAACCCCAGTTTTACTAATTGTTTGTTTATGGGATTGAGTATGTGAGTATTCATGGTAATGAAGGAACATGTTTTTCAGTGCAATACTGTAGTTAGGCTCATTGATTTGTTTTCAATAGTTTTGGGTCAGTATATATCATACTTTGAGACAATAACAATACTTGTTAGTACATCTTTCTTTTTGGGTGTTGGTCTTTTCATGGGATGTTCTGACTATAACAAAATACAGAATATATTGAGACTTTACTTGTTTTTGGAGGACAGTTTGTAAAATATATTCTTTTGAATTAGTTAATGTTTCATTTTAATTCCTTTTTTTGGTAATAAACATTGTTTAGGCCAATTTAATGTTAGTGTCTATACTTGACTATTCTTTATATAAATAACATTTATCTTCAAGCTATAGTTTTGCAGGTTAAATTAAACAATGAGTCTCTAAATATGAGGCACATTTTGACTATTAATTATATGAAAGATGAAAAAATGGATTAATAAAGAAGTCCTTAATAAATATAATAATAACAACAACAAAGTTACTAGCATAGTAACAATCCAACGTAAATGGATGTAGTCTTACCTGACTGGCAGTTTGCATCTTCACTGTTGCTGTCCACAGGAACCTTCTCATACTTGCCGTGACCCGTCACCACAAACTTAGATCTTTTCCCAGTTGAACTTTCCTGGAATTCAGTTAATACATCAGTTATCAAAACAGATTCATAGACATTATTCAACAACTTTAGTGTGCTTATTCATCTGAAACTTTTAACATCCAATGTGCCCTTTTGAAACAATCAAAAAGGAAATATGTGACAGTGTATGACTTAATTGCAGTTATAATAATAATACATGTTATTTTTATAGCGCTTTTCCTGGTGCTCAAAACACTTTACAAGCAAGTAAAGAAGGAAAATAACAACAAAAGTATAAAGTGCTAAGCTAGGTAGAATAGGGGCAAGGGGTAAGTCATACATTGGTATGAGTTGTAAGCACGGACTTTATATAAAAGGTTGTGAGCATTCAAACCAAATAGTGTTTTTTATGGTCGAAACAAGTCATTCCAGTGTTTACAATATACAGTAATTATACATTTTAGAGAAGAAAACAATTATTTAAAAAATAACCCATTCGAATAACAACAGGACTCTGAAGGCAGCTTATTCACAACTTGGAGCTCTAGACCCCCGTGGAGTATTACAACTAATGTGAGGGGTCTCAAGATAACAACAGCAAAATTAGATGTTCCTGTTAAAAAACACAGACCATCTGTTTTATTGTAACAGGGCCCTAACGATTCTAAAGATACAATCAAATGGGAACTCTTCTTTGGTGGAACTGATCATAATATATTTCCACGCTCAGCCATAGGCAGTGACAGCAGGGTCACAAATAGACATTATCTCATTGTAAAGGATCGAGAGCCAAAAGGTTGTGAAGTACTGCAGTAGGAGGTCCCGGTCCCCAGGCATGGAACTACACTTATACAACCAATTTCTTTGTCCACATCTGGTTTTGAATGAGGCTATAAAACCCTCAATGTTTTTCAACTGTCTCCTTACAGTGTAATGGTAAAGAAAGCAGAGTTATGAGAGTATGAGATTTTAACAAACTATCCTCGGTCAGCTCTGAACATTAACTTGTGCATTAGAAAAACAATGCTATTCAATTAATTTAAAGCTTATTAGATTTAGGTGAACTCTTTAATTCTTAGGTTTTAAAACAACACTGTGTTTCATGTACTGCAAATATAGCAACATACAGTACACAGTTTGTCATCTCTGCAGCCACAAGGGGGCAGACTCTCACTGACTGCTCTGTTCAGCTGAGTTGAAATGATTTACACCAGATGAAAAAGGATGGGTGTGGTTGCATAGTGGGGAGGAATTCTTCTTGAATAGTGTCATAAAACAACATGTATATGAAAGTTAAGGAAGGGGGAGATTACATTTGATAGAAATAAACAGTTGTTCCAAAGCTCATGTCACAGAACTGAAAAAGGATCAGTTCATGGGTGAAAAGCTTTGTGAATCGTGTCATACATGATACAAAAAAGCAAGACAGTGAAGCAGAGACAAGTATCAAACAATCATGTTCATTGAGGATCAAATTCAGACGTACTCCTTGTCTAAAAGGTGAGCTGCACCTGCTCCCATCTTCACCTTCTTTCACCCACTGATTAATGAGATTGGCCACGCCCACTTTTAAACCATCTGCATCCTGAGAAAGATAAGAGGAAATATTATAATATTTGTAATTCTGTATGTTTCAAGTTCACCTACATAAATGTACCATAGATGTTTATATTAAATCTAATTCTAGACCTTTCCTGGACAAAATATCATATTCTTTCTCATGTAAGACTTCATGTGTCATAAATAGTTCAAATTCATCAATGTTTAAACTGGAAGCTATTTAACAATGTTAAAGGGGCCCTAATGTAGTTCATATTAATATGTAGTGTCTCTACTGGGACATGTCTCCATGCTTTAATGTTCAAAAAGCTCTTTATTTTTCTCATACTGCCTGTGCTGCAGCACCTCTTTTCACCCTCTGTCTGAAACCAGAGCCCAGTCTGCTCTGATTGGTTAACTGGTCGGCTGTGTTGTGATTGGTCAAGAGCTCAGAGATGTCCCGACCCTTAGCCTATCACGTACAATGTGTTGGAGTGGTAGCCAGTAGAAGCACGTCAAACGGCAGGGGGGGAGTGTGTGGGAGAGAAACTCCCTCTGGAGGGAACTTTGGGATTCAAGCCTTTGCAGACCATTTACATGCACTAAAACCTAAGGGAAAAGCCCAAGAAGCATTAAAGGGCTTATTTAGAATAAAATATTGCACATAAAAGATGTATGGTCATGGAGACAATGATAAGCCTCTGCCTGTTTTTTTCATTTGGATTTGTAATACAACACGACATTAACAAACAGGAAAATTAAACTTCTGAACAATTCATCAAAAAGCCTGAGTGAAAGGATGAGCAGTTATTTATCAGTTTAACTGTAAAAAGGTAAATTAGGATAAAGAAAGAAACGTCATCATTTACCTTAGATGGTGTGACTGAGATGGCGTTTTGCTTCCAGGCTTCCCCGGCCTCAAACAGGTTCTTCTTGGACGAGACGGCTTCAGTGGGACTCGTCAGGTCTGCCAGCACCTGGCTGCCGGACCTGCCTTCCTTAGAGGCGACCTGTGAATGAGATCCGGTTTGAGAGTTTAACATAATGAGACACAGAAATTGGGGATCTTCCATATTGTAGTTCAACAATACATGCTGGTTCTTCACACAGATGATTTATTCAGAATTTGATCTCATTGTCGGAATATTATGGTTTCTCTTAGAGTCAAACAAAGATGCATTATCCTAAACTGTGATATAGTACTGGCAGTTTTTGGAAGAACTGCAAGGGTTCTCAAAAAAGTCAATAAAAGTAAAAGAACCATTGAAAAGAGTCACTCAGTGGGGTTTCACCTCGAGAGCATGAGTGTACAGCTCCAGTTTCTTGTCAATCTTTGAAACAGCAACAGGTGACAGCGTCTTCTTTATGCTGCCGGTGCTTTAGGAGAATGGATACGTGTTAAGAGTGAAAGTATATAACTGTGAGAAATCTGATGATGTAAAAGTATATTCTTTTATAATTAATAATGTAAAACAAGATAAGCAGCAGGGTGTTTGATAAGCAGATATCTTTAAGAGTAGACTTTCTTCTCAACTTCTGCACTTTATATTTTGTACCTGGAACTTTTTTTTTATTCCTAGATTTATTCTTATAACATTTCCATAAGATGGTGCAGCACTGGAAACAACATTCTTTTAAATCTACTTCACAAGACATTTTCACACACTTACCTTTTCCTCAGTGATTCAGTTCTCTCTATGATCTAAGGAAAGAGACAATGAAAGGTTAAAACTCACAGGAATTATTACACATGTATGGGATTTGACCTTCAGTAGCAGACTTTTTATTTAAGCACCTATAAACCGGCACAAAGTTGTTATTTCATTTTTTCTCACAGATCAAGACAGAAACGTATGTTCCTAGATTGAGGGTGAGTGTGTGGAAACCCCCCAAGATCCGGAACAGGATTACCCGTTCAAGGTGTTGTTTACTCAGCTTTCCAGCTAACTTGGTAACCCTGGAGACAGCGCCCTTTAGTTGTATCATTACATTGTTACCTATTAGACGCTATTACCCAAAGCGACTTACATACTGTACACTCCATACTGTGCACAATCCCAACAGGAGCAATTTAGGGTGAAGTGTCTTGCCCAAGGACTCTGTGTTTGTTTATGTGATTGAGCTTTGAATGACATTAGGTAAATAAAATATGAAGACAAACATATTTAACAGCATTTATGAAAACAAATAGCTTGACATGGTTAAACCCGGGTTAAAACATTTCTAAAATGAACCAAGAAAATCTGGCAGTTTAAATAATACAAAAGATAGACCAACCAATTAACCAACAACAAAAAGAAAAAGAATAATGACAACAATAATAAAAACAACAATAATAATAATATGTTGAATAGTGTGCTATTTTTAAGATTTCTTTGAATTTACATTTCTTATCCCATTCCAGCTTCTGACCTTGACCCTTTACACTGGTCTGCTGCAGCACTCACCTTACATTTACTGTCGGGGGGGACTCTACTGTTTGCTTCATCCTGTGAAGAAACACAGATTAGAGCAGGCCCGGCAGCTCTCACAAGTCATTTGAATGACTATAAGTACAGAAGAACTCTGACATGCAGCACGTTTGTGAGCAAAGCGTTTGTACATTTAAATCAGTGCAAATCAGTCAGCTGACACATGCACAGCACTTACTGGGTAAAACTGAATGAGGAGTTTCTGGTGGAAGAACAGCGGGGAGCAGGAAAGAGAAAAAAACATGTTTGCATGGTTAACATGGAAGCATAGGACTGGGTAATGTTTACAAAATCCCATACCGAGTATTTTCAACCAAAATAAGCTTTAAAGAACCAAATCATTTTGGGCAACAGTAGAATTGTAAGACCGAGACCGACAATCATCTCTCCGGCAGCTACTTTCACTAACCAAACCTATAGATGCTGGCATTCATTCCAATGCTTTTTGAATTTAGAAAATCATACTGCAGAGACCCTCTTTGGTTTGATGACATACCTTGAACGTGGGGCTCATCGGACCGTAGTTTAACGGCTCCTCGCCTTCGCTGCTGCTGCAGAGAGAGGCTGCAAATCCTCTGTTCAGCTCCTCAATCCTCCCGCTCTCCATTGACCTCTAGAACAATGCCACCATACAAATATCAACCAATATGTCTATTGTTTTAATACAGTAGACTTATCAAAAGTCAGTATTAGCAGTATTATACAGTCTTATTGGGTTAAAGAGTATAATCTGGAGCACAGTTGTCCTTAATGCCTGTTCTTTCTCTGGATAAAGCCTCAGAATGTGTGTTCGCACTGCTCCCCTATAGCGTGTTATGTGGTGGCAGAAGACTAATAAAACACCGGCAAACCAGTGGTGCTAAAAGTAGGAATTTGTTACAACATCTTACATCATTGCTGCTTTCAGGCATTTCCTCACCCAGTGAGCCAAAGATACATTCTTTTACTTTATTACTTTCAGATTTAAAGCCAAATTCAATGAACTGCGAGTTTAAAAAAAAGAAGCATGCTTGATTTAATGTTTCATGAAACGTTGGGAAAAACCAGACATGCTTGATTTTATGTCAGCAAACTATTGCTTATTAGCATCAAGTATTTTATATAATAATAAGAGTCACGTTCTAAAGAGGCCCACACAATGTGAAGGAGTTGGACATTACTGGCAATAAACATTTTATAGATCCGGTCATGAAGGTAAAAAAAGTTGATCCTGATGGAAGCACAGTTTTAAATCAAAATACACTAATAATGATGCATATAAACATGAACAAAAATAAGCTTTGCACATGTTTTTGGATTCAACATGTGTGTTTTGTTGGGTATCACTGAATAAGAAAACTCGACAGGTTATCCTTCATTATTAAAAAAAAAGGTTTGCTTGGGAGTCTGAATTTGCTCAATTATCTCCTTTATAGATTGATAATTATAATTATTCTTAGGATAAATGTAAAACATGCTTAAAAAGGGTTAGTTCCTCTTCTGGGCATGAATTGTTCCGAAAACTTCATGAAGATTTCACCATTAGATTTGGTTGTTTCTGTTGTAAATATGCTAGTCAACAAAAACATTAAGATTCATGCTCTGGGGAACATGACAAAACAAATGTCTCTCAATTCATCCGGACATGAGATTATGACATCTCCAAAATAATCAGTTTATAGTAAACAAAATATGGAATTTAATAAATTCCTCCAGGAACCATTCACATTTTCACAATCTTGTACTAGAAACATATTTTGTGGATGACTTAAAAGAAGGGCAACAGAAAGACAGACCGACCCGATAAAGGCAAGTATTACAGCTGCAGAAGAGCTGATATTAGTAGGAATAGCAACAGTGTTAATGGAAAGTCAACCTTGTCTCGAAGCTTGTACTCTTCCTCCGCCTCCCTGCGTGTATGCTCCCGGCTGTGGTGGAGGTCTTCCTCCTCTTCCTCCTCCTCCCTGGGTCCCTCCTCCCAGCTGTGGTGGAGGTCTTCCTTCTCTTCATGTGTGAATCTCAGCTCTTCTTCCTCCTGGTCATCTTCATCTCTGGGGTTTTGTCTGGTTTCAGCTGATCTCCGCTCCATCTGCAGGGCAGCCTGTGGCTCTTCCTTTTGCTCCTCCTGCTCCAGCTCTCCATCCACCCTGCAGGCCCCTCCACTGGGATGGAGATCATTTTAACAGTTTATAAAGAAATGTGAATGTTTGGATCCCAGGATAAAAACAAAACAAATACTGACTAAAGGGAAAAGACAGATAGAACCAGGCAAAGAGCGGAGAACTCACCGTGGCTTCATCGTCCCGGCCGCCAGGTAGGACGTCCTGTCAGCTGGTTGGCCCGCGGCGTGCTGCGATCTGTTGTCCTGTGGCAGGAACACTGTGGAGCTGTACGACGTCCTGACTTCCTTTCTGTTGCTGGACATCTACAATTATAACCAAGCAGGTTGCATGTTAATCTATAGTGACAATATGTATCTGAGGAAGCTTGATATTGCCAGCCAGTTTCAAAGAAGTGTAGATACACATTTTTTAGTAATGCCGTTAATTAATTACGATTCAAATTCATAAGTTATTTTCGGAATTATTTAGTATTTTGTATATAGTATAGTATATATATGTATATGCACCAACTTTGATCACATTTCCATGAGGCGGTTACTGCCTTACTTGCAGCTGTTTATTAAAATACTAAAATGCTCACAAAGGCAATGCCACAATGCAGGTGAATTATTGCAGGTATAACTGTTTTTAGTATATTAGTGAGGCATGTGGCAACTTAATGTTATGGCCAATATTTGCCCTGATCAGTTGATCACCAAAGCCACTACAATTCATCAAGAAGGGTAAATGTATCTCTTACCCACATTTCATACCAAATGCAGGAAAATGAATATATAAAACTGAAGGCTTGACAGATTGCAATTTTCGATACAAATAAACATCATGCCAGGAAGAGATTGTTACTCATTTCTAATAAAAAGGGAATACAATTGATGCTGTAGGAATGAGCCTAATGTCAGAAACATTGTGCACATTAATCTAATCTATCCTACTATGTTTCATTTTCATTTAATTTTTTCATTTAGTCTTATGTCCTATATATAATATGTTGCATTGTTGGAGGAGCTTTGGACTTAAGATGTTCATAGCCATAACTACACATAGCTACTGTACATATGACAATAAACCTGGGATCCTTGAATCCTTGAACAATACAGACTCATTGGTAAAGAAAGCCCCAGTATTACGGTGTGGATCTGTTGGCCGGTGTACCTTCTCTGGTGGTCTTGCTGAAGTTTCCTGTGACCTACTGCTGTGTCCTGGCTCACATCCCTCCTTCTCTTCACTGCCCTGCTGTTTCTTCTTTTCACTCTGATGTTGTTTCTCCTCTCCAGTCTCATGTTGTTTCTCCTCTCCA